>PVKS010008538.1:0-67873 GCA_004027875.1 Aplodontia rufa | reverse complement strand
TTGGTTCCATAGTCTAGCTATAGTAAATTGAGCTGCTATAAACATTGAGGAAGCCACATCACTATAATATGCTGATTCTAACTCTTTTGGGAAAATACCCAGGAGTGGGATAGCTGGGTCGTAAGGTGGTTCCATCCTTAATTTTTTGAGGATTCTCCACACTGCTTTCCATAGTGGCTGAACCAGTTTGCAGTCCCACTAGCAGTGTAACAGTGTTCCTCTTTTCCCACAGCCCCTCCAGCATCTGTCGTTGTTTGTATTCTTCAATTTTACCACTCCAACAGGAGTGAGGTGGTATCTCACTGAAGTTTTGATTTGCATTTCCCTTATAGCTAATGATGTAGAGCATTTTCTCATATATTTATGGGCTTTCTGGACTTCCATTGGAGAGAAGTTCCTTTTGAGTTCTTTAGCCCATTTATTGATTGGATTATTTGTGAGTTTGGAGTTTAATTTCTTTAGTTCCTGGTAAATTCTGGATATTAGCCCTCTGTCCGAGGTGTGGCAGGCAAAGGTTTTCTCCCATTCTGTAGGTTCTCTCTTGATGTTCTTGACTAGATCTTTAGCTGTGCAGAAACTTTTTAGTTTAATTGCATCCCATTCATTTATTCTTGATTTTACAGCTTGAGCCATGGGAATTTTGTTAAGGAAGTAGCTGCCGACTCCTATATGGTGTCGTGATGACCCTATTTCTTTTTCTAGTAAGTTTAAAGTTGTTGGTTTAATATCCAGGTCTTTGATTCATTTTGATTTAATTTTTGTGCAGGGCAAAAGATGAGGATCCAGCTTCAGTTGTCTACATATGGCTGTCCGGTTTCTCCAACACCATTTGTTGAACAGGCTATCTTTCTTCCACACTATATTTTGCCCCCTTTATCAAATATGAAATAGTTAAAGATATGGGGGTTTGTCTCAGGACCTTCTGTTCCACTGATCTTTGGTTCTGTTTTGATACCAATACCATGCTGTTTTTGCTACTATGGCTCTGTACTATAATTTCAGGTCAGGGATTGAGATACCCCCTATTTCTTCCTTTCTATAGAGTAATGTTTTGGCTAGTCTGGGTCTCCTGTTATTCCATATGAACTTGAGAATTGCTTTTTCTATATCTGTGAAGAATGCCATAGATATCTTGATGGGGAATTGCATTGAATCTGTATAGGGCTTTGGTTAGAATGGCCATCTTTATTATATTGATTCTGCCTAACCATGAGCACGGAATGTTTTTCCATCTACTCAGGTCTTCTGTAATTTCTTTTTTCAGTGTTTGATAGTTTTTTTTGTAGAGGTCCTTAATATCCGTTGTAAGGTTAATGCTCAAGTATTTCACTTTTTTTGGAAGTGATGATGAATGGGAGAGATTTCCTGATTTCTTCTTCTGCGGATTTGTTGCTGGTGATTGGCTGGAGTTGATCTTGTAGCCAGCTACTTTGATGAAAAGACCTATAAGCTCTAGGAGTTTTCTGGCTGACGTTAGTGGGTCTTCTAGGTATAAAATCATGTCATCAGCAACTTAACTTCCTCTTTTCCTATACGGATACCTTTGATTTCCTTGTCTTGCCTGATAGCTCTGGCAAGGGTTTCAAGGACTATATTGAACAAGAGTGGGGAGAGTGGACAGCCTCGTCTAGTACCTGAATTCAGTGGAAATGCTTTCAGTTTTTCTCCATTGAGTATAATCTTGGCTATGGGTCTGTCGTAAATGAATCTGACATAGTTAAACTATCTCCCCTTGACCCATATCTTTTCCAAAGTTTTGAGCATAAAGTGGTGTTGAATTTTTATCAAATGCCTTCTCTGCATCAATTGAGATGATTATATGATTTTTGTTTTTAATTCTGTTTATGTGGTGGATCACATTTATTGATTTGTGTATGTTGAATGAGCCTTGTTTTCCTGGAATGAAGCCCACTTGACCATAATGTATTATCTTTTTAATGTGCTTTTGTATCCGATTAGCTAAAATTTTATTAAGGATTTTTGCATCAATGTTCATCAAAGAAATTGGTCTGTAGTTTTCTTTCCTTGATGTAGCTTTGTTGGGCTTTGGAATCAGTGTAATTTTGCTTCATAAAAAGTGGGAGTGATCCCTCTCTATCAATTTCCTGGAAGAGCTTGTAGAGGATTGGTGTTAGTTCTTCTGTAAAGGCTTGGTAGAATTCTGCTGTATATCCATCCGGACCAGGGCTTTTCTTTTTTGGGAGAGCTTTGATTGCTGCTTCAATTTTGCTTTCAGTGATAGGTTGGTTGAGGTTTTCAATGTCCTCCTGTGTTAAAGAGGGGATGTCATGTGTATCCAAGAACCTGTCCATGTCCTCCAGATAATTGGCAGAGTATAAGTTTTCAAAATAGGTTCTGATAATCTTCTGGATCTTGGATGAGTCTGTGGTGATATCCCCATTTTCATCTTTAATTTTGTTGATTTGCTTCATTTCGTTTTTCCTTTTGGTGAGGATGGCAAGGGGTCTGTCAATTTTGTTAACTCTTTCAAAGAACCAACTCTTAGTTTTGTTAATAGATTGAATAGCTTTTTGGTTCTCAATTTTGTTGATTTCAGCTCTGATTTTGGTAATTTCCTGTCTTCTGTTTGATTTAGGGTTGGACCATTCCTCCTTTTGTCATCATTTGAGTTGAAGCATAAGGCTATTAATCTGATTTCCTTCTAGATTTTTGATGTATGCATGCAGTGCTATAAATTTACCTCTTAAGAAAGCCTTCATACTGTCTCAGAGGTTTCGGTATGTTGTTTCCTCATTCTCGTTCAATTCCAAAAACTTCTTAATCTCTGTTCTCATTTCCTCTTTAACCCATCCTTCGTTTAAGAGGTAATTATTCAAATTCCAAGTATTTGAATGGTTTCTGTTGTTTCTCTTGTTGTTGATTGCTAAGATCATAGCCTTATGATCTGACAGAATACGTGGGATTATATCCACTTTTTTATATTTGCTAAGATTATCCCAGTGAACCAGGACGTGGTCTATTTTAGAGAAGGATCCATGAGCTGCTGAGAAGAAGGTAAATTCAGCTGTCTTAGGATGGAATATTCTGTAAATGTCTGTTAAGCCTGATTGATTAATAGAGTAGTTCAGATTGGAGATGTCTTTATTGATTTTTTATTTTGACAGTCTGTCTAGAGTTGATAATGGTATGTTGAAGTCCCCCAGGATTATTGTGTTGAGATCAATGAGGTGATTAATGTCCTTAAGTATTTTTTCCATATATTTGGGGAGGTTGTAATTGGGGGTATAAATGTTGATTATCATTATATCTTCTTGGTGAACTGTCTCTTTTAGTATGATTAAAGTGACCTTCTTTGTCTTTTCTGACTAGTTTAGTTGGAAATTAATTTTATCAGAAATTAGAATCGCTACACCAGCTTGCTTTTTTGGGCCACAGGCCTGGTAGATGTTTTGCCATCCTTTCACTTTCAGCCTGTGTCTATTTTTGAATGTCAAATGTGTCTCTTGCAGGCAACATATTGTTGGATTTTGTTTTTTGATCCAGTGGGTCAGTCTGTGTCTTTTAATTGGGGCATTGAGACCATTCACATTCAAGGATAGAATAGATATGGGAGGCTGATTCACAGACTTTGTATCTATTATAGAGTTTTGAGTCATCTTGCAAGTCAGTTTTTGTATGGTATGATTATTGACTTGCCCTTGTTTAAGGATTTAGCATATCATTGGCATTATCTTCTAAATGGAGAACATCTTTGAGAATGTTCTGTAGAGCAGGATTTGTGTTCACGTATCTTGCAAGCATGAGATTATCATTGAAGTATTTAATTTCCCCTTCACATTTGAAGCTGAGTTTTGCTGGATATATTATCTTTGATTGAAAGTTGTTATTTTTTAACACTTGAAAGAGATTGTTCCAAGATCTTCTGGCCTTCATTGTTTGCTCTGAAAAATCCATCGTGATCCGAATTGGTTTGCCTCTGAATGTGATTTGGGGCTTTCCTGTAGCAGCTTTTAGAATTCTTTGTTTAATTTCTCTGTTATTCAATTTGTATATGATATGTCTTGGTGAGTTTCTCCATTGATTAGGTCTATTTGGTGTTCTATAGGCATCTTGGATGTAGTATTCCCTATCAATAGCAAAATAAGGGAAGTTCTCACTTATGATTTCGCTTAAAAGATTCTTGAAGCCTCTTGTTTGCTGTTCGGAGTTTAGCTCCAGGCCAATGATTCTCAGATTATTATGGCTTATCTCATCAAATATTACTTGGAAGTTCTGATTATGTAATATAAGCTGTTTTTCTTCTTTGATTTCTACATTGTTTAGGCTATCTTCGTTGTCCGATACTCGTTCTTCAAGTGCTGAAGTTCTATTTTCAGTGGCATTTACTCTGGTGTTGGTGTCTTCCAGTGAAGATTTGAATTGGTTAACCATGTTTTTCAATCCTGATAGCTCTGCTACCTCTCTTTTCAGAATGTCAATATCCTTGTATAGCTGATCTTTCATCTCCTGGAATTGATCCTTAATTTCCCTGTAGAATTTGTCTCTCATCTCTTGAAATTGATCTTTGATCTCTTTCCTTATTTCCTCCCTCAACTCTTTGATTGCATTACTGATCATAATCCTGATACAATGTCTTTGGTTTTTATCTAGGGCCCCGGCTATGGGGTCCTTGTGTGGAGAGCTCTGGAGTTGAGGACTAGAGTTATTTCCCATTTTCCTCATTTTCTGAGTCAGAGAGCTTGTCTTTTATTTCAGTCTTGTTGCTCTTGTTGGAGTAATTGGAGCTTCTTATGACTTTGCTTCGTTGTGAAGGGGAGCTATTTGGTCAATACAGACCTAAAGATGCCAGATGGTTCTGTCAGAATTTGAGAGGCTATAGGTGCAAATACTAGTCCGTTTCAACTAAAACAGATGAACTGATGATTAGCACCAATAGTAGCAGCTTTCTTTGAGAGAACTCTGTGTAGTATGATAGCAAGCAAGTATCCATTTTGAAGCGTGTCATTTCTTCAGGTATTAGGGTCTCTCTGAAATTGGGGAGAAGGAATGACTAGGAAGTCAAGGAAGTGAATTGGGGAGGTATAAAATCATACCTGCTTTAGAGTATAGGGGAACTAGGGATCAGGAAGGAGTAGGTTATTTTATTAGGACTAAGGAAAACATAGAACTGGGGTGCGGGTAGGGTAAAGACTTGGGGTGAGAATGAGAGAAAGATGCTTATATTTAGGGATTACCAGAGTACAGTGGAGGACGAGGTTAGCAGTAGTGTTCAATAAGACCTAAAGAAAGTAAGAGCCAATCACCAATACATACACACAGATAAATATTTACATCTACCAACACCAAATTCAGTATTATTTGTAAAGGAAGAAAGCAGAGGAAAAAGAAAAAAAAAAACACAATCCAAAAACCCACAGTAATGTTAAAAATTTTAAAGTAGTATATTCCAGCCGGATTCCCTTTTAAAAAAAAGTTTTAAAAAATAAAAGTAAAAAAAAAAAATTAGAAAAAAATGAAGGAATGAAAAAAAAAATACCACAAAACTAGTTGGTAAAGTTTTGAGTTTTTCTGGCCCTTAGGTCAGGAAGTATGTATCATGGGGTGGTACTTTCAAATCTGACATCAAGCTGGGGAATTCTTCAGTGTTGAACTTGTTGGGGGAGAAGCAGTTTGGTTGAGTCCAGTGGCCTGGTTTTTCTTAGAGGATCTCCTCAAAATTTTCTGTTGCAAAGGGGTATTCAGCTCTCCCTGGGTTGTAATCCTGAGATGGTTGCTTTCTGCCAATCCATACTCTAGATATTTCTTGGACCTGGGGCTCAGAAGTTGTAGACAAACAAGATGATCCTATTGCAGATTAGTGGGTCTCTGATCCAAGGAGAGTGACCAGCCTGAGACCTGCTTCCTCAGGATCACTGGTGATCCACTCTGTGTGTCTTGTGATCTTCAGAAGTTCCAAGAGCTGCTCTGTGGGGTTGACTGAAACCCTCAGAAGATGGTCCAGTTCGTGCCAGTGCTTATGTGATTCTCAGATGCAAGCACTAGGAGGCGCCCTACTAGAGAGGTCCAGGCCTACGCAGCCTTGGCTATGCAAGGAGCTCAGATGCTAAGGTGAAGCCTGAGCTGCCCCATATATTCAAAGCTTCCTGAGGCAGATATGAAGCAGAGGCTGAAGTAGAGGACCCCCTATAGAGGGATGAGCCCTGCTGGAGCAAATTCTGTTCACAAGCTCCTCCTATTTGGGTGAGAAGGGGGCAGGACAAGGGCAGAAGGTCGTCAAATGAGAGGTTTGGGAGCTGGAGAGGTGAATGGCAGTTCCCTATAGCTCCCAGGGCAGATGACCAGTTGGTGGGGGGACAGTAATTTATGTTTCTGATCGTGGAGACTGAAGACCGGTAACACTGCTGGTTGACCCGCCCTGCCCCGCTCTCCCACGATGGTGCGAATACTTATGTTAAAGGACTTTAAAATCAGCTCTTGTAACCTGAGGGCACCGGTGGAGAGTGGAGAGTTATCAACCGCAGTGATTGCATTAAAGGTCTTGCGTGGAATCCTCTCCTTCCCAGGCTCCGCAGGCAGCGGCTGGAAGTGTAGCAGGAGCTCCCAGCACCACACAGACCCTTTGGGAAAGGGTCCAATCTCGGGGCGATAGATTCTGGTTTTCTGGCCATGAAGTCTGAGTGGTCAGGAAGGTTTTTTGTTTTGTTTTGTTTTGTTGGGCCACCCGCCCCACCCTCAGGGAAAAGTCACGGTGGTGCCTGCCGCAAAAACAGCTACAAGTTCACTAATGTGAACAATTAATTCCCAGAGCTTTCTGCAAGATTAGGTAAATTAAGAGCTGTCAGATCAGGGAGTGCCCAGCCGGTGGGTTAGGGTACATGGTTAGGAAACTCACTCCCTTGCTCTGATTCCGCCCTCCGGAGCAGCTCCCCTTCCCCCGGGTGCGGGCCGAGTGCCGTGGGCTCCACTAAGATCTCCTTTATATTTGTTAATGGACCGAGTTATTCCTTTGGAGTTAAAGAGTTAGCGGGTGATAATATTCCCCCACACTGGGTGCTTTGTCCTACCGTGGGAATCCGGGTGCTGTCCTGCAGGGTGAGGTGAATTTCAGGAGCTTCTGGGAGTCAGTGACGGTGGGATGAACGCCATTTTGAGAACCCGGCTTTGTTAATTTCTGAGGCTGGTTTTGAACTTGCCATCCTCCTGCCTCAGTGTCCCACGTTGCTGGGATTACAGCTGTGTGCCATTGTGCCCAGCTGATGGTTCTTAGAGTTCTCTCTATTATTGGGCAGAGGTAGGAACATTTTCTCTTATAAATACATCTCACATAAGGATAGTTGTTTAATGTTAGTTGAGAGCACTTTATTGTTATAAGAGATGTTTTTAAATTAATGGAAGAAAGGTGTAATTGATGTTGGGAAGTTAAAGATTAAGTTACGGTAGATATTTGTCGTGATTTTTTGGCTGCCTAAACTTTTGGACATTCTGATGTTAGAGGAATTTCTTACATTATAAGCCTTTCTAAGGTTTAAGTTTATTTCCTAATTCTATTTATAGCTGAGACACTATCAAATGTCTGCATTTCATGGGCTACCAAATTATTATGTGTCTTAAGCTATCCACTTTGAACTGGGTATTCTCTGATCACAAAGTTGTAAGGTTGGAGTATGCACAGAACCTCATTATCAAGTGGAAGTGATATATATGACTGGACTCAAGTAGGCCTGGAAAGCACAAGCAAGACCTCAAATTTCCATGATTTCTGCTTCTGCTACATTTTCCAGTCCACTCATATGGTGTCATGAATTGTTCTCTGTAACTAGTTGACTAAGAAAGAAAATACTTCAGCTTAATTAAATGTAGTTCTACATAATATGCAGACACCTATGGATAGTGGACAGCTGCAGCATTATATCCACACTTTGGGGCAGTCCCACGACAGTTAGGAAGGGAAATCCTCCCAGTGGGTAAACCTTTGAGCGGTATACCTGCTTGTTCATTTTTCTTAGGAGAAACAGCCAGAGGTGCAGTTGTATACCGATTCATTGCCAATGATTAGTCTTGTTCTTGGATGGGATTTGGAAGGAACATGGTCTGAAAATTGTTGACAAAGAGCTCTGAGAACAGGTTTGAGAGTAGATTTCTCTGAATGGGAAAAGAATATGCAGATATTTGTGCCTTAAATGGTGACTTTGGCAGAGCAGCATTTTACTAATTGGATGCATAGGGTGATTGCTTTTGGATATTCCTGTCAGTCTCTTTCACCAGCTACTCTTGTCTTTACCCAATAGGGTCGTGAAAAAGAAAATGGCTGTGGTGGCAGGAATGACGCTTAGTGATATAAACTTCCATGTCATCAAATCTAGATACAGCTCCGAATCTCCCATGCAGAGGTCAGCAGTGAGCCCTTAATATGAGGGAATGAGCTGGTTAATCGGGGGCAGGAGATTATCTTAGACTATTTCCATCAAGAAAGGGACAGTGCTTTGCTCCTACCAGAATAAACATTTACTCTGGTGGTTGACTCTTCCTTCTCTGTTCACGGTGCTTCTGCCATCTATCATTTGTGGACTTATATCCACTGTCATGAAATTCTACCTACCATCATTTCTGATCAAGAAACAATTTCCATATACTGAGGTAAATGGAGTGTGACAATAGTTCATGAAATTCACGAGTCTTAGTGAACTTACAATTATCCTGGGGTAATTAACTTGATAGAATAGTTGGAATGGACTTTTGAAGGCTTGAAATATCAACCAGGATGCTGTACCATGCAGGACTGGAGCAATGTCCTCCAGGATATGGTATGTGCACTAAATCAGTATATAATATATGGTGCTTCCCACTCCCCACTCCTTGCCAGAATTCACATGTTCAGGAATCAAGGAGTAGAAGTGGGGGTGACTGTTTATTACTACCCTGAATAATCTATTAATGTAAATTTGCTTTTTCTTTCTGAGATCATAGGCTCTGCTGAACTAAATTTGAAATTACTGCCAGACCACTTTATAAACCTCATGCCTCTGAATCAATAGACAAAGAGGGGAGTCACTATACTAGTTGGGGTGATTGATCCTATTTTGTGGAATTTGAGTTGTTACTGCATTATGGGGGGAAGGAGGAGAATATGTGGAATACAGAAAAATCATCTAGTGTTTCTTATAAGTACTTCCATGTCCTGTGATTAGGTCAATAGAACATAGGACTGTCATTTAGTTGTTGTGGGTCTACACATTCCAGGCAAGTGGAGGTGCTTGGTGAGGGCACAGGGAATATGGAATGGTGGAGGAAGAAGGTAGTTATAAAACCATCTGTAACCATGTGAACAGTTGCAGAAAGGACTGTAACATTTATGAGTATTTTTTTCATACAAATGTTTATACATGTGTG
This sequence comes from Aplodontia rufa, assembly GCA_004027875.1. Taxonomy (NCBI): domain Eukaryota; kingdom Metazoa; phylum Chordata; class Mammalia; order Rodentia; family Aplodontiidae; genus Aplodontia; species Aplodontia rufa. The sequence continues at coordinate 58,522 of PVKS010008538.1, read as the reverse complement.
TATTACCCAAATATTTTTCATTTTTTCTTTTATCCCCTTGTCATCTAACAAAAAATATGCTAGTAATAATTTTAAAAGAATACATATTATTGGGTGAAGTATTCCATAAATGCCAATCATGTTAAGCTGATTGATAAGGTTATTTAATGGTCTATGTGTTGCTGTTTTTCTGTTAATTACCAATTAAAAGTTGTTGAGATTTCTGACTATAATTGTGGATTTGCCTGTTTCTTTTTGCCTTCTATCATGTTGGATTCGTGATTTGATTCATCATATTTTATTGCTGTCATTACTGAAGATACATTGAAACTTGTTATGCCCTTTTGATAATGAGGTTGTTCTATTCATTCCAAAATTTATCTGATATTTATATAGCAACTCTATATTTCTTTGGTGTATTTTCTCATCCTTTTATATTTAATTCACTTTTTATTTTAAGAACATTTCTTATAGGTAGGGTATAGTTGTGTATTGTTTTTTAAAAATCCAGTCTAACTCTGCCTTTAAATAGATGTTTAGACCATTCACATTCAATGGGATAATAGGAGATATTGGGTTTGAATCTATCAGGTTGTCATTTTTTCTATTTTTGTTTTCTTTTTAAAAATTTTTCAATTTTTTTACTTATTTTATTTCCTTCATGACTTATTAATTATAAATCTTTATTGTGCTATTTTTAGTGATTGCTTTAGGGCTTACAGTATACATCTTTAATCATTAACTTACTATTAACCACCTTCAGTGACAATGTACTACTTCATATGTAGTGTAAAAACAGCATAACCGAGTATTTCCATTTCTCCCCTCTTGGCTTTTTTTCTATTGTTGTCAGGTAATTGTACATGTAGCATAAATCTCATGCTATGTTGCTTTATTTTTGCTTAAATAATTGATAATTTTTAAAATGATATTTGAGTAAAAATATTTTATATTTGTCTAGATACCTACCATTTCCAGTGCTTTTCATTTCTTTGTCTAGATCCAGATTTCTGTCTGAATCATTTTTCCTCCTGTCTGAAGAAATTTTTATTGATGTGCATGTCTGCTGTTGCTGAATTCTTCTACCTTTGACTAAGAAATCTTCATTGTCCCTTCTTGAAAGATAATTTTTCTGGGTTCAGATTTACAGTATGACATATTCTCCACCATCCTGAATTTGAAAGTTGTTGTTCATCTATCTTCTTGCATGCATTGTTTTTAAAAAGTAATCTGATGTCACTCCTATTTTTGTTTTCCTGTACATAATGTAGCTTTTCCCTGGGTCCTTTTAAATTTTCCTATTTATCTGAAGTTACAAGTTATTTGATTGTACTCTTTGTGTGCATTTTCTCAATGAATGTGCATTTTTTGTGCTTGGAGTTTACTGTGTATTTTTGAATTAGTGGTTTGAAATTTTCATCAAATTTGGAAAATATCCTGTCATTATTTCTTAAAGATTTTCAAAAGTTATTCTTTTCCCCTACCAAGGTCTTCAGTTACAAGTGTATGAGTCTGCTTGAAGTTGTTGGACAACTTCTCAGCTCAGTGATGTTTAATTTATTTAAGATATTTCTCTTTGAGCTTCATTCTAGATGGTGTCTATTCTTCTGTCTTCAGGTCCACTATCTTTTCTTTCTGCAATGCTTAAGCATCAGTTTGTGCCAGCCAGTATGAGTTTTATCTCATACTTCAGTCATTTTCATTTTTATAAGTGTAATTTAGGTCTTTATATGTAAAATATGGGCACAAGTTCCTGTTAGTACACCTAAATCATTTATATATATATGTGTGTGTGTGTGTGTGTGTGTGTGTGTATCTATATAAATATATAAGTATAAACATAAGACCTAAATAATATATATAATATGTATATATATGTATGTGTATGTACATATGTAATAGGTTTTATTTTGGTCTACACATATACATATATATAAATCAATTTATAAAATTTGTAAATATATAAAGATATGTCAAGCTATCTGTCTATATAGATAGATATATAAAGATATTTGGGTCTTTCATCTTTGATTAATGTCTTCCACCTTCTACTTTTGTAAACATGTAGAATGCAGTTATCATAACTATTTTAGTGGTCTTATTTACTGATTCTACCCTATGTGTCTTCTGGGTTTCTTTCAATTCATTGATATTTTATAATTATTTTGGATCACATTGCTTTATTTATTTGCATAGTCAGTATCTTTTGTTGGGTGTTAGACATTGAAAATTTCATTTTTTTGGATTCTCTTTTTGTATTCTTGTGCTTTATTCAGGGATTTGCTTCAGAATGGTCTTGCTCTTGAGCTTTCTAGGTGGGAGCAAAACTGCACTTAGTCTTTGACTAATTGTCCTATTATTGAGGCTGATATGAGGATTCTCTTGGATACCTCTGAATTGTAAGACTTTTCCATTCTGGATGGTGAGGATGGGAGCTTGCTCCACTGAGTGCTGAGGTGGTTCTTTCCCCCAGTGTGAGCAGTGACCTCACACATTCCGTTAGTACACTCTGACTTCCTGAGAAGGATCATCCTCAGATTTTCTAGGTCCTTTGTGTGCCATTCCTTTTTGTAGTGCTCTGTCAGGGAACTCCGTTTATCTTTACTCTCAGCAAGGTCTCACCAACTCAATGAATGTATCGAGCTTTCCCCTTCTTTCCCCTCCTTCAATATACCATTGAATCCCCTCCTTTTTATTTTTGTGTTATGACCTGGGCACACTCTTAAGGGACTACACTGAAACAATTGTAGATCTCACCTCATTTAGTTCTCATTTTTCAGGGATTATGTCCTTTGTTAATTAACATTCAATGTTATGAAAACTATTTGCTTCCTTCTGAGTTTTAATTTTGCTGGCAGGAGGGCAATTCTGGTTCATGTTCCTCCATCTTGGAATTCTGGAAGTAGAAGTCTCCATCAGTAATGTTTCTAAACCTAAAAGAAAAAAAGCACCATTCTTTTTAATACACAGAAAACCATTTTCATCTCTGTCTTCAATTATATTAAAGGCACTCTGGACTACAGGAGAAGTGGCATGATCATTTTGTGATAGATGTAAATGTGCTGCTCTTAGTGATATTTTCTTTCATTCTTTTGCCTTGTGTAATGCTGAGATAAAAGATAAAGTAGAGATAGATGGTTCTGTTTGAGGGACTAGATGCTATCCAGGCACTGAGGTTTAGATGTTTTTAGTATAAAAATTAGTCTTGAAACACTTTTACTCTTTGAGGTACATTCTTCTATTATGCTTGTAAGAATAGAGGGTTTTCTTTCTGAGAAAAAGAAAGATTTCAAGGATGAATATTTCTTTATTTTAAATCAACATTTTAGACCAGATTAGTCATTTCACTAGTCTGGTGGCAATTTTAGTAACTGCCTTCGAAAGTGGGTTAGAGATATCTCAGGAGATTTTTTGTTAACTAATTTTTGTGGGCTTTATAAAATCCATTCTGAGAATACACTTTGAAATATATCCTTTTGTTTTTGATTAAAGCATGTTTTCCCTTGTTGGATGGCAAACTATTATGATTTGGCTTCTCAGTGAATAATTGAGAAGAAAAGTCATTATTGCTATAATTTTTATTATTATTATACTAATATCATCGTAATATTTGTTAGTACTCTATTGAATTACAAGTATATGCTTTTTTTTTCTTTAAAAGAGGGTGACAGAGTGTGTGTATGTGTGAGAGAGAAATAGAATCAACTTTATTTAGTTTTTCATGTGGCCTTCATTGCTCCAACACTTCACTGTATATGTGGTGCTGGGGTTTGAACACGTGTCCTCATGCATGCCAGGCAAGTGCTGCAACTGCTGAGCCACCACTCCAGCCCCAAAGTGTATGCGCTTAAAAACATACATTGTTGATAGTCACAAGATGGTGTTCTGAAGAGAGAAGTCTTCCTCGGTGGCTCCAAGACTGAATGGGAAATCCCCAGCTCTTCTCCAGTATTTTGAGGTGCATTTGGGGGATTAGCATCTTAAAACCTCAGTCCTAATTTGCTCAGTGGTTTCGAGGAGCAGTGACTTAGGGAGAAGCCAGGGGGATTTTGTTTTTTCTCCCGGCCGCTCTCCCTTGCTGGCATTACACCGGGTCTGGGGGCAGAGTCTGACACTCTGTGATCACAGCGGCGCGGAAAACCTGCAGTGCTTTAAAGAAAGCGTTTTTACAGAGTCTCTTCCCGTGTCTATTCTCTGCCTGGTGTCGAGATCAGTGTCTGGAAGCTGCTTTCAGACAAGCATGGAGAAGCTTGTCGCCCTGCAGAAGCAGGTGTGGGAGCTACAAGGGCGGGGGAGCCGAGCATCCATCTTTAAACCCCCGCGGAGGATTTCACTCGCCCCTACTGGCGGGGGCCAGCCCGCCTTAGGTCTGCAAAGCAGGCTCTTAAATCTATGTCTGGAGCCAGAAACAGACCACAGACTAAATCAGGAGGAGTAGGCTTTGGTCAGGCCTGGAAGCAGGTGCAGGAGCAGCGAGGGCAGGGGAGCCAAGCATCCATCTTTGAACCCCCTCGGAGGACTTCACTCGCCCCGACTGACCGGACCATCCCTCCTTATGTCTGCAAGGCAGGCTCTTAAAACTGAGCCTGGAGCCCACCCCAGTCCACGGGCTGAACCAGGAGGAGAAGGCTTGGATTAGGCCCTCAATCCTCTTCACATAAGGGGTGTGGGTAGAGGAGTAAAGGGGAACACTGATCAGCGCTAAACACCCCCACCACAGACAGAAGGACTTCCCCCTTCTAAGACAAGGATCTCCCAGCTCTAGAGTCACAGGAGTCGATTTCGGCAATCAGCAGCAGATGGAGCTGTGAAAGCATAAGACTTCTGTCTTTCAGATCCCCTGAAAGCCCCAAGGAAGAGAAACCCAGCTTTTCATACCCAGACAGATCTCGAAAAAGGACCAGAGACACTCTTACTGATTACACCTCCAAGTTTTTACTCTTAAGAATTTTTGTTTTGTTTTGTTTGCTGGTATTGTTGCAGGCATGTTCTAGATGTGTATTAATGCAATAACTGGTAGAGTTTACAGGTTCTTCAATATATAAAAACAATAGCTTTTTTTGTTTCCCTGCCCTGTTAAATTCAGGGGGTGGTTATTCCCCCACTCTTCCCTTTTTTTTAATTTTTATTTTATTATTATTACTTTTTTCAATTTCTTTTTTCTTCTTTCAGGGAAAAATGTATAATGGTATTTCTTCCTATTTTGATAGCCTGTTTTTTAGCTTTCTTTCTCTTTTTCTTTTTCCCTATTTATTATCTCTCTTATTTTTTTTTTTTAAAGAGAGAAGGACAGTGAGAGAGAGAGAGAGAAAGAGAGAATCAATTTTTATTGAGTTTTTCACATGGCTTTCGTTGCTCTGACACTTAGTTGTGTACGTGGGTTGCTGGGGTTTGAACCCGTGTACTTGCGCATGCTGTGCAAGCGCTGTAACCACCAAGCCACCGCTCCAGCCCCTCATCTCTCTTATTCCCTCTTATCCATCATGTCTATCCATGTCCTCATTCTCGAGAAGAAGGATTCTGATCAGTCCATATAATATTTGAAATATATTATGCCTGACAGGCATAATTCCCAGGGATAACTTCTTCCCTTAAATGAGCACCCAAATCTTAGTAATAACACTGTTACCCTTCCTATATCAGGCCACAGCTATCCTAGCTTCCCTTTGGACGGTATTTTCATTTCTACTTTTTTCTTTTTTCCTTTATTTTAAATTTAGTAATTTTTAAAAAAAAATTTCTTTTCAAATATTTTTCTTTTAGCAATTTCTTTCCCTTTCTTTAGCAAATTCTTTTACCTCCTCCACTTTGTCACTGTCCATAATTGGTCTATATAATCTCCACTCTAAATTTCACCCGCATTACCCTCCCTCTCTGACTCCCAATTAGGTAACTCTACAACACCCCACTATTAAGGCTGTGTAACAATTACTGCTGAGACTGTTAATCTGAATGACACATATTTGCTCTTGGAGTCTGACATATGTGATAGTTAATTACTAGTGTTGCCAAAAATATTGATAATCACTAACTCTAGTTGCATAGGTTGAATTCAAAAGTCAATTATAGTATGTTCTGAATAACTAATTTACTACTGTTTATTGTAAGCTTTGGTTGTACATATTGACAGTTTGCTACTAGTGCATGAGATGTTGGAACTCAGGGTAACAAACAGTTCACAGTAAAGGGGACATTCTTTTGAAATCAACTTTCCTGACAAAACCTCATTCCAAGTAAGGGTTTGGACAGATTTCCCAATCCATCAGCTTATTCCTTAAGGCTGCTGACAGGAAAAAGAACCACCAAGTCTTCTATTGCTTCCACAAAGGATTCACCTGGCATATAAGAGAGAAGAATCTCCTCAGACATGAGAAATCAAAATCAAAGAGGTTCACACCGATCCCAAAACTCCCCTAGTAAGGGGGCTATGGCCAGGGACCGGGATGAAAATCTAGAACAATATATAAATGAGGTGATAACAAAAAGGAACAATGAATTAAAAGAAGAGATAAGGAAGGGAATAAATGAGTGTTTCTCAACTCTTGAGTTTTCTATCATTAAAGAAATTGACTCCCTCAAAAAGGAAGTTTCAGACCTAAAATCTGCAGTCAATGACAAGAGAGGAACCATGCAAGAATTTAATAATAGACTAACTTCATTAGAAAATAGAACCTCTGCTATTGAAAAAAGAACTTCTGACAATGAAGATAGGTTGATCAAGCTAGAGCTCACCAACACCAAAAAATAAAAACAATTGAGAGATCATGACCAGTATTTCAAGAATGTCTGGGATGAAATGAGAAGAAACAATCTGAGAGTAATTGGTATACAGGAAGAATTTGAGACACACACCAATGGTGTGAGGAATATTCTCAAAGAAATCGTGAAGGAAAACTTCTCACACATAAAAATAGAATCAGACATGCTCATCCAGGAAGCTTACAGGACACTCAACAGGCCTAATCAAAAGAGAAACTCACCAACACACATCATATTCAAAATGTACAACAAGGATACCAAAGAAACCATATTAAAATCAGCAAGGGAGAAATACCAAATCACATTCAGAGGCAAGCCAATAAGAATTGTCTGTGACTTTTCAACCCAGACTCTGGAAGCAAGAAGGTCTTGGAATGATATCTTTCAATGTCTAAATGACCACAATTTGCAGCCAAGAATTCTATACCCAGCAAAACTCAGCTTCAAATTCAATGGAGAAATAAAAACTTTTCATGACAAAACAAAACTGGCAGAATTAGTCAACAGAAAACCCGCTCTACAAAGAATTCTCAAGGAAACACTCCAGACAGAAGTACAAGATATTGATACCCAAAACCCACAAATGGAAGAAATTCAGTAAAATTATCACACAGCAATAACTAACCAAGGCAACCATAGAACTAGCTAAATAAGACACAGTGACAATGAATCAATTACACACTTCTGTTTTAACACTGAATGTAAATGGTCTAAATGCACCACTAAAAAAGACACAGACTGGCTGATTGGATCAAAAAACAAAAATCCAACCATATGCTGCTTATAGGAAACTCACCTCATAGGCAATGACATCCACAGATTAAGGGTGAAAGGTTGGAAAAAATCTACCATGCATGTGGCGCAAGAAAACAAGCTGGTGTCACTATACTTGTATCCAACAAAGTAAATTTCAAACATAAATCAATCAGAAAAGATTAAGAAGGCCACTATTTAGTACTAAAAGGAACCCTTCAACAGGAGGAAATAACCATAGTTAATATTTATTCTCCAAACACCAGTGCACCCAGCTATGTGAATAAATTACTCCATGACATCAAACCACTTGTGGATCTCAACACCATAATACTGGGAGACTTCAACACTCCCTTGTCATCATTAGACAGATCATCAAAACAAAAAATCAATAAAGAAATCAGCCTAAATAACTCCATAATTCAAATGGACTTAATAGACAAATATAGAATTTTCCATCCCAAGTTGGCAGAATACACTTTCTTCTATGCAGCAATGGATCCTTTTCCAAAATAGATCATATTTTGGTTCATAAAGATAATCTCAGCAAATATAAAAAAGTAGAAATTATCCCGTGTGTCCTTTCAGATCACAATGCTATGACCCTAGCGATCAACAGGAATAATCATAATAGCACACATATTCATGGAGATTAAATAATACTCTATTAAATGAAGAATGGATCCAAGAAGACATGAGAGAAGTAATCCAAAAATTCTTGGAAGAGAATGAAAATGAAGACACAACATATCGAAACCTCTGGGACAGCATGAAAGCTGTCCTAAGGGGAAAATTTATAGCACTGAGTGCCCACATTAAAAATGGAGAGAGATCCCAAATAAATACGCTGATGCTTCATCTCAAAGCCTTTCAAAAGGAAGAAGAATCAAACCCCCAAAGCCAACAGAAGACAGGGAATAATGAAGATCAGAGCTGAAATCAATGAAATTGAGAAGAAAAAAAAACAATAAAAAGAATTGATGAAACAAAGAGCTGGTTTTTTGAAAAAAATAAACAAGATACATAGACCTCTAGTGAATCTAACCAGAAGAATGAGAGAAATGAAGCAAATCAAAAAAATCTCTAATTATAAGGGAGTGATCACCACTGACCCCATAGTAACACAACAAATTATAAGATCATATTTTTAAAATCTATACTGCTCCAAATTTGATAATTTGGAAGAAATGAATAAATTTTTTGACACATACAACATCTCTAAATTGCATCAGGAGGATATTAAATTGGCCCTGATGTCTGTCCTTACAGGAAGCAGGGAAGGTGCATGTTTGCAACCCCTCTACAGAAGAAAAATACCAGGAGGCCTCCTGGGAATCTCACTGTCAGCTGAGATCACCAAAATTCATTCCTTCCAACAAACTCAACTGGGAAGTGACTCCACCTAGAAGTCATCTATGACACATACCCCCATGGTACATTTTGACCTCAGCAGTAATGATGCCAATTCTTTTCTTTCTTTCTTTTTTTTTTTTTTTTTTTTTTTGCTGTGGTTGTCGTTGAAATTGGAGTTCCTTGGTGTATATATTTTTGTTTGTTTATATGGTTTTTTTTTTTTACTGTCATTGTGACTTCTTGTGTTTGACTGCTGTGTCCATATTGCTGGGGTTTGATCTGGGGCTGCATGTAATATTGCAAACTAGTCTTCCTCAGTCTTCTTGGTCTGAAAAGACTCCCAGTCTCTACTACCCTATTCTTCCTTTTACTCTGTTAATTCATAAACCATATTCTGATCTCTCTCATCTGCCCTCAAGGTCATTACCTCACTCTCATCCCACTTCTATCTTTTCCTTATTTTTAGCAAAATAGTCTACATCATCTGTACTACCTTGTTGCTCTATATCCTAATTCACAAGTTCCACACTACCTTCCTACCTCATTCCCTTTGCTCTCTACAGAGGTCCTAGTAAACTAAAGTGAGTGCCATACTTGAAAATGGATGTTTGCTTGCTAACCAAGTATAGTGTGAGAGCTCTCATGGAAGGAAAATGCTAATATGATTGCTCCTATAGGTGCTAATCAACACAGTAACAGCCACAGTCCACATTGTCTGTTGTATGCATTGGCTGCACTTATTGAGTTCTACCCGCTAACCCCTGAGGTATTAGAAAACCTAAAAGTCCACAATACTTCACTGACTGGGGGGCCAGCCATTGAACTGTTTTACCTAAATTGTACCCCAGCCCAACTAAGAAAAGATATAAAAGCTCCAATACTATCATCAGCAAAGCCCCCAAAAGAATAATTCCATGTCAGACCTCATACCACACTCCCTGTAACTGAAAATGAGGAAAAAGGGAAATAATCCTCAACCTGAACCCCACAGCTCTCCATCCAAGGAGTCCGTGGTTGGGGTCCTAAAAGGGAACGTAGAAAAATGTATCAACAATATGATTAGTAATTCAATCAAAGAATTAAAAGAAGATTTAAGGAAAGAAATAAGAGCAATTTTAGGAGATGAGAGACCACATATATAAAGAGCTAGACATTCTGAAAAGAGATGTAGCAGAGCTCTTAGAATTGGAAAAAAAAAAAAAGTCAACCAAATCAAAAGCTCATTGGAAGATACTAATACCAGAGTACACTCAGTAGAAAACAGAACTTCAGCTCTCAAAGAACAAACTTCAGATAATGAAGACAGGCTGAGCAACATTAGGTTCAAGGAGGATAGACAAGAAAAGAAACTTATTTTTCATGATCAGAACTTCCAAGTAGTATATGATGAGATGAGAAGAAATAACTTGAGAGTAATTGGAATTGAACAAAACATTAACCAACAAAGGGCATTAAGAACCTTCTAAGTGAAATTGCCAAGGAGAATTTTCCACAAATTAGAATTGATCCAGAAAATCAAATTCAAGATGCCTGTAGGACAGTAAACAGACCTAACCAAATGAGAAATTCACTGAGACACATCATTTATAAAATGAATATCAGAAATCAAGGAAAGAATCCTAAAAGCAGCAAGGGAAAAAACACCAAATCTCATTCAGAAGCAGACCAATTCAGATCACTATGGATTTCTCAGATCAAACAATAAAGGCCAGGAGACCATGGAATGATATTTTTCAAATTTTGAAAGAAAACAGTTTTCAGCCAAAGATAATATACCCTGTAAAATTCAGTTTTAAATGTGATGGGGAAATAAAATACTTAAATGATAAATTCAAGCTAGCAAGGTACACGAACACAAAGTCTGTGCTACAGAAAATTCTCAAGGACTTACTTCATTCAGAGGAATACACAAACTTCCAAAACCCTTAAACAGAAGAAAGTTAATAATCACAAAACACATGAAAAGATATCCAAGATGGCATAAAACACAGCAATAGTCACAACAGCAGGGACCCAGATTCCCATGTCTATTTTAACTCTAAACATGAATGGACTCAGTGCCCCAATCAAAAGACACAGATTGGCTTACTGGGTCAAAAACCAAAATCCAACAATATGCTGCCTATAGGAGAGACACCTCAAAATAAAAAATACAGACTGAAGGTGAAAGATTGGCAAAAATCCTACCAGGCTTATAGCCCAAGAAAACAAGCTGGCGTTGCAAACCTTATATCAAACAAATTTAATTTTGACCAAAAACTAGTCAGAAAGGACAAAGAAGGTCACTATATCATAGTAAAAGGAACAGTTCAGCAAGAAGACATAATGATAGTTAACATTTATGCCCCCAATTACAACCTTCCCAAATATATGGAAAAAATACTCAAGAACATTAAACCCCTCATTGATCTCAACACAATAATACTGGGGGACTTTAATACACCATTATCAACAATAGACAGAACATCAAAGCAAACAATCAACAAAGATATCTCTAACCTAAACAACTCTATAAATCAATTGGATTTAACAGACATTTACAGAATATTCCATCCCAAATCAGCTGAGTTTACCTTCTTTTCAGCTGCTCACAGATCGTTCTCCAAAATAGAACATCCTAGTCTACAAAGCTAACCTTAACAAATATTAACGAGCTGATATAGTCCCATGTGTCCTGTCAGACCACAATAGTATAATCTTAGCAATTAATAGCAGGAAAAACAACAAACAACTCAAATACTTGTAAATTGAATAATACCCTCTTGAACACAGAATGGATAAAAGAGGTATTGAGAACAGAAATCAAGAATATATTGGAAGTGAATGAGAATGATAAAACAATGTATCAAAATCTCTGGGATAGTATGAAAGCATTCTTAAGAGGTAAATTTATAGTACTGAGTGCCTTCATCAAAAATCAGGAAAGAGACCAAAGAAATAGACTTATGCTCCAACTCGAATCCCTACAAAAAAGGGAACAATCCAATCCTAAACCTAATAGAAGACAGGAAATAACTATATCAAAGGTGAAATCAATGAAATTGAGGACAAAAAAAATACAAATTATGCACAAAGAGTTGGTTCTTTGAAAAAATGAATAAGATCAATAGACCCTTTGCCAACCTCACCTAAAGGAAGAATGAAGTGGAGCAAATCAACCAAATCAAAGACAAAAATGTAAATATCACCACTGACTGAACCAAAAGCCAGAAGATTATCAGAACTCATTTTGAAAAATTATAATCTGCCAAGTTTGATAATCTGGAAGAAATGGACAAATATGTTGCCACATAGGACATTCCCAAATTAACAAGGGAGGACATTGAAAATCTAAACCAACCAATCTCAGGTAGTGAAATCAAAACAGCTATCAAAGGCTTTCCAAAAAAGAAAAGCCCAGGACCTGATGGATTCACAGCAGAATTCTACCAGATCTTTACAGAAGAGTTAACACCAATCCTCTACAAGGTTTTCTATAAAATTGAAAGGGTTGTAACCCACCCAAACACTTTCTATGAAGCAAATATAACTCTAATACCAAAACCCAACAAGGATGCATCAAGAAAAGAAAACTATGGACCAATTTTCCTGATGAACATAGATGTAAAAATCCTTAATGAAATTCTAGCTATCTGGATCCAAAAATACATCAAAAAGATAATACATCATGATCAAGTGGGCTTCATCCCAGGAAAGCAGGGCTGTATTAACATATGCAAATCAACAAATGTAATTGACCACTTAAATAGAATTAAAAATAAAAATCATATAATCATCTCAATTGATGCAGAAAAGGACTTTGCTAAAATTCAGCAACCATTTATGCTCAAAACTCTGGAGAAGATAGGGATCAAAGGAAGGTACTTTAATTTTGTAAGAGCTATTTATGACAGACCCATAGCCAACATTATGCTTAATGGAGAAAGACTGAAAGCATTCCCGCTGAATTCAGGAACAAGACAAGGATGTCCACTTTCACCACTCTTTTTCAATATAGTCCTTGAAACCCTAGCCAGAGCTATCAGATAAGAGGAGGAAATCAAAGGAATTTGAATAGGAAAAGAGGAAGTCAAGATGTCTCTATTTGTTCATGACATGATCCTATACCTGGATGACTCAATAAGCTTGACCAGAAGACTTCTAAAGCCTATAAATGATTTTGGCAAAGAGGCTGGTTAGAAGATCAAAACTCATAAATCATTAGCTTTCCTATACTCCAGTGATAAGTCCATTGAAGAAGAAATCAGGAAGTCTTTCCCATTCACAATTTCCTCAAAAAGAATAAAATACTTGGGCATCAACATAACAAAGGATGTAAAGACCTCTACAATAAAAACTATCAAACATTAAAAAAAGAAATTGCAGAAGACCTAAGTAGATGGAAAAACATTCCATGTTCTTAGTTAGGCAGAATCAATATAATCAAAATGGCCATGCTACCAAAAGCCCTATACAGATTCAATGCAATCCCCATCAAGAAACCAATGACATTCTTCATGGATATAAAAAAAGGAACTCTCAAATTCATATGGAATAATAGAAGACCCAGAATAGCCAAAACATTACTATGCAAGGAAAGAGGAAGCAGGAGGTGTCACAATACCTGACCTGAAAGTATACCATAGGGCTATAGTAGTAAAAACAGCATGGTATTGGTATCAAAACAGAATTGAAGACTAATGGAACAGATGAGAAGATACTGAGACAAACCCTCAAATCTTTAACCATCTGTTATTTGTTAAAGGGACAAAAGCATAGGGTCAAAGAAGGACAGCCTGTTCAAAAAATGGTGCTGGAAAAACTGGACAGCCATATGCAGATAACTGAAAATGGATCCTTCCTTCTCACCCTGCAGAAGAATCAAATCAAAATGGTTCAAGGATCTGGAAATTAAACCAGCAACTATACAATTGCTTGAAGAAAAAGTAGTTTTAACACTACATGACATAGGTGTCAGCAGTGCCTTCCTTAACAAGACTCCCATAGAACAAGCATTAAAGCCGAGAATAAATGAATGGGGATGCCATTAAACTAAAAAGCTTCTGCACAGCTAAAGAATTAGTCAAGAGTGTCAAGAAAGAACCTAGAGAATGGGAGAAAATCTTTGCCTGCTACACCTCGGACAGAGGGCTAATATTCAGAGTATACAAAGAACTCAAAAAACTGAACACCCAAACCACAAATAATCCAATCAATGAATGGGCTTGGGGGCTAAATTGAAATTTCTCAACAGAGGAAGTCCCAAAAGCCCATAAATATATGAGAAAATGCTCTGCATCACCAGTGATCAGAGAAATGCAAATCAAAACTTCACTGAGATTCCACCTTATTCCTGTCAGGCAAAAATACAAACAATGACAGATGCTGGAGGGGCTGTGGGAAGAGAGGAACACTGTCACACTGTTGGTTGGACTGCAAGCTTTTACAGCCACTCTGGAAAGCAGTGTGGAGATTCCTTAAAAAAACTAGGGCTGGAACCACTGTATGACCCAGCTATCCCACTCCTGGGTATTTTCCCAAAAGAGCTAGAATCAGCATATTACAGAGATACAGCTTTATCAATGTTTATAGCAGCTTAATTTACTATAATTAAGCTATGGAATCAACCCAGATTCCCCTCGCTGGACAAGTGGATTAAAAAACTGTGGTATATATATATACAATGGAATTCTACTCTGCTGTTGAATGAACGATATCATGGTATTTGCAGCCAAATGGATGGAGGTGAAAAAGATTATGCTGAGTGAAATATTCCAAACTCAGAGAATCAAAATTTGAATGTTTTCTTTTACATGTGGAAGCTAGAATACAATCAGAAATAGACTGAGAGTTGGCTAAGCTAATAATAACCTTAACATGTATGAATTTTTACACAAACAGGGGGGCCCTTGCCTATGATGCTGAGGGATGAAGGGAATGGGGCAAGGAGTGGGGGGGATTAGGAGGGATATCAAGGCAGCTGGAGGGAGGAAGTAGGTGGGTTTATCAACCCAGTGGGGAAACTTTGACTTCCACAAGCCCAACTAACATGGGGGTAAAGTAGGGGGAAACGTGGGGTCGGGGGAACTCAAAGCGAGGAGATGATGAACTGATGTCAGCCTTGGCTTACTCTGTCAATATTCATGTGTGCATGAATGTGTGGCAATGATTCCCTGTTGAACGGATTAAAAACAAAAAAAGGAGAAGGGGAAATATTGGAACTGAGGTAAAGCAAGGTACATTCCCAATGTTTATAAGTATGTCACTATATATACGATAGTCATGTATATAAAAAATGTTCTAGATATAAGAATTATGACACTCCACTTGGGTTTTTTAGGAAAAATAAAGGACCCAGAAGAGAGGTAAGTGATCAGGAGGAAGGAGGTAGAGGGGTGGGTGGGGAGGTGGGATATTGACCAAATTGTATTGCTGTGTGCATCTAGGAATATGTGACAACAAATCCCATCATTATGTACAACTGTAATGCACTAATAAAAAATTAAAAAGTCATTGTTTTCTAATTTAAACACCTTCGCAGTCGGTGTTATTCACATTTGTGGACCAGAGAACTGAGCATGGGCGATTAAATGACTGACATGATTTTCAACAACTGCTGTTTTGTTTCAACAACAGGAGTACTGTTTTATCCGCCTAACTGTGTCTGGTAACATTAACTTGAAAATGGATGTCCTCCTGAGAATCAAGGTGGATTTATCAAGTAAGATGTATTTTGGGGACAATAGTTTTGAAAGGATCATTAAAATAGACCTAGTGTTTTTTAAATTGAATTTTAAATGATTATCATTTTTGAAAGTGTGGAAAGTTGCTTAAGATGAATAGATTAAAGCAAATACCTGTTTTCCCAGTACATGCCGATATGCGCAACTGTTTATGTAATCACCTTCTAGAAACAAATTATCTGCATACCAAATATTGGTTCATTGAAATTCTGCTTTGTTAATCTTTGGGCTTCTTGGTATTTAATGAATATTATACTACTAACTGGTACAGGAAGAAGTGTCAGAACTGTGTATATTCACCTTGGAAATAATAAGTTCAGTCAATCAGTGGGAATTTCAGGCATATTTGCTGTACGTCCTTCTCAAAAGCATAGTTCATGAGTTTACTGGCTGGAAATCCTTCTTCCATTTAGTAGACACATACGTTTGCTTATTTATTGGGCACTTACTATTTTAGGAGCTAGGAATGTGGCAGTAAACAAAACAGTTTCTTGTCCTTACTGAGCGTACATGCTGGTTGGGGAGATAGTTGGTGAAAACCAGAAAAGAAGTTATTCAATTTTATGGCTGGTAATCATAAGTGCTATGAAGGGAAATAAAGCATGAAGAAATCAGTGATGGGGGACTTTTGAATGAAGTGAGGAATCAGGATTTTCAAAATCGGGGGCATGAGTAGTTAAGACAGGAGAAGGTGCAGGTATTAAGCTTCCAGTCTGAGTGTGGTTGGAGGTCCTTGACCTCTGCATCTGAGAAGAGTTACAGATCTTAATGATGGGCTCTGACCTCCAGTGTTGCAGCAGACTCCATCAGTTTATTCTAACTTCTTCTATCTGGGTTTTTGTCTTGTGAATCTGTAGAATGAAACTCATGAATAACAGAAGGCAAGAGTGAAAGAGCAGAATTTACTCAAGAATAGAAACAAAAACAGAATCCTTGCAGGTCAAAAGGGGACCTGATAGCAGTGGCTACTTGTGTGTGCTAGTCTAGGGGTTAACATAGCACTTGGTTCAATGCTGTTGATCCAAATTTATGCTAATTAGGGTTTGGCTAGCCATGTGATCCCATTCTGGTCTGCACCATTTCTGTCTTCTCACCTGGTGGGGAAGCAGAAGGCTGAGGTCTGCAGATGGTGGATGATTGGGGGTTGCAAGCTACTGTGTGGAGCAGACATCTGCAGTGGGCATCTGTACTGGCAGGCCAGGCCATAAGCACAGGGAAGAGGTGGTGGGGTGCAGGTAGATGTGCCCTGGCTTTGCTTGCTGCTGGTGTACCATGGCTCAGGCCCATGCTGGCAGATGCTAGCATGGCAGGCTCCCTGCAGCGGGGCCCATCCTTTCTGCTTATGCCCTGCTGCTCCGCTGCTTTCGCTGCAGCTTCTCTGCAGAGATTTTTGGGCAGACTATGTAGCTTGGCAGCTGGAGAGCCACGTCAAAATGATGCTGTGATCAGATTTGACAAACGTCAGCCTAATAAATTTGAAATTATGTAGAGGACTATTTAAAATATTAGTTTACCTACACCATCATTAATGATGAACTTCTTCCTAAGTGTGCATTGTTTCATGAGATGCTGGCTATCGATCGAGTTATGTTCATGTGATTTATAAATGAATATTATCAGGGATGCCTCCTTTAACATTCAGCTGATAAGTGTATGCAAAATAGTTTATAAATAGTTTGGAACCATTGAAGAAATTGGCAGGACCAGGTGTGGTTGAGAAAGGAAGAGGAATTAGAAGGGAAAGTGGAAGCAGAGATGCCAGTGCGGAAAGCTATTAGTGATTAGGAAAGAGATAGTAAGGACCTGAACTAGCACAATGGCAGTGGGAGCGAAGGCAAAGAACAGGTAGGAGAGAGGTTTCAATTTAGACTGGGAGGATTTGGTGAATGATTCAATACGGAGGAAAAGTGTTGCCCCTCATGCTCCTACCTCCACTTTCTCTGTCTGATGGACCACTCCTCGTCAGAAAGTCACTGAGAATAAGACATCTCACCTAGGACACATCAAGAGGCAATTGGGCCATAAACATGAAAAATGTACGATCTAATAATTATCTGACAATTAAAAAAGGATTTCTTTGTTTATATAAAAGTCCAAGATGAAAATAAAGAAGGTGGGAGTTTACTTATTCACTAATGAGAATGAAATTAGCACATTTTTAGAGCAGTTTGGCAATAATTGCCAAAATATTTTTTACATATCCTTTGATTCCAAAAAAAAATTTTTTTTTAGAGAAGGACAGAGAGAGAGAGAAAGAGAATCAATTTTTATTGAGTTTTTCACATGGCTTTTGCTGCTCTGACACTTAGTTGTGTACATGGGTTGCTGGGGCTTGAACCTGTGTACTTGCGCATGCCGGGCAAGCTCTGTAACCACCAAGCCACCGCTGCAGTCCCTTGACTCCAAAATTATACTTGTAGAAATGCATTATAGAAAAATAATCAAGAATTTTGCAAAAATCTGTCTGTAGGGACAATAGTGGCAGTCTTGTTTTGGTAGTAAAAACTGGGAAGCTTTCAAAAATGCTCCCAAAGTAGAAGAATAGAAGACTTCATAACAATATTAAAAGATATTGATGGTATATTCTTAAAGAAATGGACAGGTTATAGAATATGCTTTGTGTGTTAATATGTTTAGTAATCAATATCATTCTTATGAATTTGTATGCTTAGAGAAAGTATAGGAAGGACACACAACAGACAATTAACTATGATAGCTATCATAGGGAGGTGAAATTATAAGCAATTTTGTTTTGTCAACATTTCTAAATTTTCTAAAAATGAATATATATGTATATACACACATACATACATTTATATACACATGTATGTATATATACATACATACCTAACACACACATATACACATATATATGGCTTTTGCAATAAGGAAAAACGCAATACATGTTATTGAAGTGGAAACTGTAAATATGTTAAATATTCCTTACAAAGAATAATTTTTAAGCACAATTACTGTATTTTCCTTATGGAAGGTAACTATGCCTGTAGGGAACTTACAATGTGATTTAAATATACTAGGATGATAATAATCCAGTGCTTTTGGGGACAAGCACTGCATAAATATAAGCTTATAATAAGAGCCTCTGTCAATGATTAAAAATGGATTTGTCCAACCAGATTTAATTTGTCCTCTTTTCTCAAACACTGTTCTGGAGTTTTTCTCCTTAAATCTATAAATGAGAAAAGGAAAATAGAGACAAGTTCCTTGTAACTTCTATAATGCATTCCCCTATGCCAAGTCACCTTCCCAGGAGCAACCCTGACTTTAGCATTATTTCTCATGAAAGTCTTCACATATATTCTCCTTGACAAATCTCTTGGTTCTTGAAGGGTCAGTTTATTTCAAATCCTTGAATAAAGTTCTTTGGTGTCATAAATTTTTATCTGCTACTTACTCTGGGGATCCAGCTGTGTTATATAACTTACCATGAGAGTGACTTATTAGGAGAGTTATGTATTTGTCTTTCCTGTGTGTCTTCCAGACCACAGACTTTTGGTTGTTCATTTTTTTGCAACCGGCAGCTAGCATAGCACCAAGCATTCAGTAGGGTTCAGTAAATGTTACATAAATATTTCTAGAGTAGATCACTTTATTGACAGTTTTTATTATCAGTTGCTATTTATTTCTATTTAGTCCTGCGATGGTCTGTTTTACATGTCAGTTTGGCCAAGTATAGTGTCTAGTTTTATTCAATCAAGCATTAATTTAGGTGTTGCAGTGAAGATATTTTGTAGATGTGATTAAAGTCCAACAACAGCTGACTTTATGTGAAGGAGATCATCCTAGATCATTTGGGTAGATCCAATCAGGCTTTAAGAACAGAACTCAGGTTTCCCTAAGGAAGTTCTGCCTGTGGACAGCATCAGCAGCCATTTCTTGCCATTTGCTTGTTCTTATAATTAGGACATTACATTCATAATCTTAATTCTCAAAAGGACCCTAAAAAGTAAAGATTATAATTCCTATTCTGTAGTGGAGACAAATGAGGTGTAGAGATAATAAGTAGATTGTTTAATGTCTCTTAGGTGCCAGAATCGGAATTCAAATCCAAGTTAGTCTGATTCCAACTCTTGGCCTTAATCTTTGTGTTAAAGTGCCACAGGAACTGGAATTTTAACATGTCTAATGCTTTAACACAAACACAAACTGTCTCTTAAAAAATATATGTGTGTGTGTGTGTGTGTATTAAGACTCTCCTTTAAATGGGAGTGGCAAATGAACCTTCTGTACTTTTAGAACCATTCTCCATAGGTGGTTTATACTAGGAAAAAAATAGTTCTGCATTGGTAGATAGCCCAGGTTGATAAAAAGATGGACCCTAGATGACCCAGGACATTCTCAACTGATAACCTTAGAGAGATTACTCTTATCTCACTGACCTCAATTTGCCCTCATCTACAAATTGAGACAGTAATGTCCCTTTTAGCTCTAAGACTATATTATTATTTTATTAATTAAAAACTTTCCATAGTATCTTTCATTTTCCTCCTATTTCAGAGCTCCTCTACAAAAAGAATCTTTTATTTTTTATTAGTTGAATATGGACTTACAATTAAGGGGGAATCATTACCAAACAATCAAGAACAAATGTATATTCACATAGTTAGCCAAGGCTTATGCCATTCCATGGTTTCCCCCCTTGGGTTCCCCCGATGGTTCTGTTTCCTCCAGTTGAACCCCTGTGTTAAATGGGTTTCTCGTCGAGGTTGGAGATTTCCTTCTGACTTGTCTTTTATAACTGTTATTTCTGAGATTTGCCAAGCCATTCTCTTAGCCTTTCTCACAGTCCTTCCACCTTCCATCCTCTGAAAACTTACTCTTTTCCATATGAGATGAAGAGACAAGGAGAACTCCCTCTTTTACTACTGGATTGAAGAAATTTTGTTGTGGCTTTTACTATAGAACACCTTCTATTTCTTTTGTTAACAAAAATACTGTGATAATTAACCTACATACTTTAAAAAAATAAAACACTTTGCAGTTTATGCATTTGTAGACCTTTATGAATGGAAGAGTTTCTCAGAGGACCCCTAGGGACCCTGGGTCCAGAGTCCAGAGAGTGAAAGGTATGGAGAGATTATATAAGACTGGAGTCCTGTTTTCAAGCAGAAGGCAAAACTTGGCAGAAGGCAAGTCAAGTAAGCATGCAACATCAACATTCGGAGACACAAGCATCAGTATGTAGCTGCAAGGGATGCTTCCATCTACTCATGGCAATGCTTAGATCACGGGTGTTTTAGATCAGGGGTATTTTGCACCTGCTTTTTTGTTAGTATCTGAGCATGTTTTTGTAATTTGTGGTTTCACACAAGGTCTGATCAAGGTTCAGATTGTAAAGTGAGGACTACCCCAAATAATCTAGAAAGCACCATCCCCCAAATCATCATTTTGTGGCATCCCCATCTCATGGTATCTTTGGCACTCCTAGGGAAACTGGGAGAAGACACAGAAGGAGATGCTTGTGCACAAGAGGGTTGAGTTGTCATGCCCCTGAGGGTTCCCTAAAGCTATTCTGATAAAAACTTCCTTGGAGTGTTAATGGGAACTACATGTCAAGATGGTTTGAAATATTTTGAGATAGTTTATTCTCTAATGACTTGGAGGCTTTGTTCTAGTAAGTGTAAGGAATTTAACTGAGGCCAATATGATACTGAATGTTTCCAAAATATTTCACTAGGAGCATTTTAAAAAGATTTGCACATCCTGGAAAACACAGCTTTATCCCTATCTCTCTTTTTTGCTCATAGATTTATGTGATTTTTTTCCCCTCAGTATTACTGTGGATTGAATTTAGGGCCTCTAGCATACCAGGCAAGTACTATCTAACATTTAGTTACATCCCCAGCCCTGTGCTCACAGATGTAAAAATATATTAAAAAAATTAAAATCAGCTCCAAGGACAGCTTTGAAGGAGAAAAGGAGAGGAAATTTACATTTACTTATTAACTACCATGTATCTTTGCTTAGCATCTCATTAAGCCCTCATAGCACCTGTTGAACAAAACAAGAAAATAGAATAATTACAAAACCTGCTTAAGTTTCATAGCTGGGAAGTGTTGTAGCTTTGTGTGTGTGTGTGTGTGTGTTTGTGCTGTGAGAGAGAAAAATGAGAAATGAAAGGGATTAAGTTCAGCAAGCATTTATTTAGTGCCTGCATGATGTAATATTACTATTCTGGGGAAAAGAAGTTATTTATATGTCCCTTAATGCAGAGTTATAATCTAACCCAGGAAGTGTAATATAGACAATTATTCATATAAAGCAGACTTAGTAAAAGTATAATTTACATTAGTGATAAATGTAAATAGGATCAAGCAAGGGAACAGGGTGAAGAAGGTGTCTTAGTAGTGTTGGAATGGCTCTAGGCCTCGTCCTTGTGGTCTTCCATTCCCTACCTATGCACATTTCCTTGGTGATCGCTTCTGTTCCCATGGCTTTAAACACCAACATAAACTAAAGGTGGATGCATTTCTATCTCTATTCTCTCTCCAGAAATCAAGATCACTGTGTCCGATGGCCACAAACATTTCCCCTTAGATGTCTGAGAGACACCACAAACTCAGTGTGTCCACAAACTCCTAACTCCACTAGCTCCCACTGCACCCTCTAGCCCTGCACACCTGTACTCCTGTCTATTTTAGGTAAAGGCCTCCTTGGTCCTTTAATATCAGCCCAAATGTTTTGGATTCTTTCTTGATCAAACTTATTTTTTAACGTTCTACATCAGATCACTAAATTGTACTGGGTCTGCCTTTGGGTTATGCATGGAATTGGACCTCTTTTCACCATGGCTACTCCCTTGCCCAGCCCACCCTAACACCATCCTCTTACCTGAATATTGCAGGAGCCACCTAGCTGGTCTCACCATGTATTCATTCTCCTGCTTGCTCACTGCACATCACAGCATCCAGAGTGATCCTTTGAAAACTACATCATGTCATGTAATTTTTTTTCTCAATATCTTTCAATAGCTCCCTATTTTTCTCAGGAAAAAAAAAAAGCCAGTCTTTAAAAGTCCTACACCATCCTGTTCCATCTCTTTTCTCATCTCTTCCACCTCTTCAATGCCTTGGCAACTCAAGCCTTTGATCTTCTTTCAGTTATTTGCATATTCCAGGCATGTTCTGCCATCAGGGCCTTTTCATTGACTGTTCATTCTACCTAGATCTCTTTTCTTCCCAATGTCTTCCTTGCTTACTTTCTTGTCTCCTTGATGGTTTTGCTCCAGTGACATTTGCTAAGGGAAACTAATCCCTGGCTTCCCTATTTAAAATTAAAATTATCTGCCTTCTCCACTCAATCCTCCTTATTTTCTTCTAATTTTTCCATGATACTTAATCATCTTCTAACATACAATACAATTTACTTGGTTATTAAGTTTATTGTTTCTGTCTATCTCTACCCACTCAAATACTCTCCCTGATCAGAATATATGCTCTGAGGTCAGAGAACTTTATATGCATATTCATTTTGACTCATTTCCCCAAGTGCCAATATCACTTGGTATTGCAAATATGAATTGATGAAGAGAACCCATTCCTGACTGAAGGGATTTGGGAGAGAGTTATGGAGTAGCAAGGATGTCATTACCATTAGCCATCAAGGTCATGGTAGTGTAAGTTATACTTGTCGAAGTTGGGATGCATGGTGTATGAGTTTGCTAGGGCTACTGTAACAAATTGTCACAGTCTGAGTGACTTAAACATTCAGGTGGTGGTGGTGGTGATAGTTACACATTATTGTGAACACCCTCATTCTTCAGTCTCTCTCTGAAGCATAGGGTGCGAATATAGTGAGGGTGAATCCCAAAGATGGAACAAGGAGTGTGGTGAGTAGTGGGCCAAGGTTTTAGCTCGTACTGCATTCAAAACACATCTAAAATGCACATTCCTGCAAGTGGCAGTGCTCCTTATAAGCCAAATGTCTAGCATTTTACAGAATTCACTTGTATCTTGAGTGGTCTATACTTTGAATTCTCAGATTAGTCTTTGAAAGTTTGGTACATTGAAGACAGACTCTTTGAGTTGTTTAATTTTTTGTCAGTTCCTAACTACATAAGAAAGTCTCTTATAAATGTTTCCAACTTTTTTTTTTAGCACTTCTAGGAGTATATATGCTATATGTAATAAAAAAAAGCCTTTCATAAGGATGATTATGGGTTTAATATCATCTGAAAGGCTAACATTGTTATAAAACTTTATTTAAAGTAAAATTATGAATATAATACATTAGAAGTCCTCTAATCTGATGTAACCGAGACTTATAGTGGTTGATAAATTGGAAAAGGTAGTAAAAGCCAGGATCATAAAAGTGATAACATACATACCTTAAACATTTTATTTTAACTTAAAACATATAAATGTACATTCATTCATCAGTCTTTTAATACATGGCGAAGTTTTTCATTGAGCATGAATTTGTTGATTGGACTTCTGCTAGGTGTTTGTTTTCAAAAGGACAATCAATAATTCCAAAATGCAGTTTTGTTTTATTTAAAGTAGAGAAATTAAAGATTTTCACGAATCAATATAGAAACCTAAAATTTTATGAAAAACTTACCGTCATCCCATAATCTTTTGCAGATGTCTCTTTTGCCCTAATTTAACTGAATATTTTTTGCAATATATCGTCATGAAATCTTTTCAAACATTCAACTTAGTTTCACATATATAACTTTTTCTTCATGCTCATATTTAAAATATCTTTTATTATGAGCATATATAATTAGAATACATACAAATGGCATGGCAGGTTAGGGTACAAATGTAGCTGGCTCTTGGTAGGCATTGATAAGCCGGCTGATTTGGACATTCAGTGTGCTCCGGCCTCAGTCAGTAAGGTTTAGAGAGAGGAGGGGATGTGTGCTCATTTGGTGAGTGTGCAAGGTTGGGACTGGCTAAGAGAATTTATAGTGTGTCTTCCTAAAATGTACACAACCCTGAAGTGAAGAAAGTGAAACGTCTCTCTAGAATAGTTGGGCTGCAGAAGAGGAAGGGATGCGTATTATTTGGTGTTAAGAGCTATGCTTGGGGACTTTTTGACAGTTTGCTTCAACATGTCTGATGGAAGATACCTGTACTCAAACATTCACTAAGTCAAAACACTACATCAAATTGTCCTGAATCATGAAAATAGTCCCAAAGCAAAGCTCAGCATGGGCTCCCTGTGAACAGGGAAAGAGCATTTGCTCAGGTAACACCGAGGTTCTTCCAGTATAAAAGTGTAGGCAGTGGCAGGGTTTGTGTTCTCTCTCTCTCTCTCTCCCCCCCTCTCCCTCTCCCCCCCCCAAAGAACTTATCAGTCATAAAATGCAGCATAGATGCTGCCCCAGAACTTTCTAAGGCTTTTGGGTAGAGTTAGCTGTATGGAATTGACTTCTGCCTTAAGGCAGCCCTGGCCCTCCAACTTCTTGATTCTTTTTTCCTCCTTGGCTACTTGCCTTGGCAAGAATTTTTTTCCTGAGCATTTGCTTGGCTGCATTAGCTTAGGCTGACGAAGGAGTAATTTTCAGCACCAGCTAACAAGATTGTCTTCTTCCTCTTGTTGTCTGCCCAGTGTCAGCAGTTCAGGGAGAGTCATACGGATCAGAGTTTTGAATTTAGAGTAGACACAGCTGCCCAGGTGCTGGGCCTCCTAGGGCTCAGCAGCTCTGTGGGGGTTTCCTTAAGTGCATGGTGAGGGTGTTTATAGGACTGAGTGCTGAGGGTGTCATTGCTCCTCCAAATTGGCCAGAGAATAGGATCTAGGATTTAAGACTACAATGACTTGGGCTGGAAAGGTGGCTCAGTGGTAGAGCACCTGAGTGGCATGCCCAAAGACCTGGGTACAAACTCCAGCATTCAAAACTAAGTGGAGGAAAAACAAAAGCCAGATGAAAAAATAAAATTAGTCCTTCTCTCTAAAAAAAAAAAATAAATAAAAATAAAAAAGATTACAATGACTTGTGAATGGAGGATAAGAATCCACACAGTGAAACAATTTCTGCCCTCCCACTTAACCCCCATGTTTAGAATTAGAATTGTTGGGGCATTCTAATCTCTTGGTAAAAGATAAGGTTGAAATTGGTTCATCATAAATCTTCCTCATGTCCCTGTGGTCATGTAATCACAATGAGAATTACTCAGGGCTTCAAAGATTCCTCTTCTTCTGACTTTGTAAACCTTCAAATGAATACAGAATTCTTTGAAAGTAAATGTGATTTTTATATTATGTGTAAGATCATTGAGGCTTTGGGTCAACACCTTAAGATACACATTTTACTCTCACCCACTGTTTTGTACAATACTAATAGTCCAAAAGAAACACGTGAATACGTGTGCCCACAGTTTTACAAATCAAGAAAAAACATGTCAACAAGTCATCGACTGTCATAAGTGGACGTCATGCTATGTACCAAGCATTAGTCAATGAAGTTGTAGCATCTGCTCCATCAAGGACTTGATGTAACACAACATATCTAGGTGAAAATCAAATCAAACCTTGCATATTGCTAATTATTTGTATTTTAGTTGATAGTATATCAAAGCCTCTAACCTCCAAGTGGAGGTATTATCTCAAAATGAATGAGTTGACCATATGTTTAAAATAACTGGGGGCTTTTCCAGGTAGTATCAAGCCCAAGCTTCAGGTTTGGCCCACTCATGACAATTCTTTCTCTACTTGCTGTGAAGTCACTGGGAAGATGAGACACATAGGTAAGTGCTACTAGTCAACTAGAGAAAGCAAGCAGGGCATGAGACGTGTTCACTGTACAAGGTCCAACAGAAGCAGCAAAAATGCCTCAGGTTCAGGTCCAGCTAATTCTTTTACTGTTTCTGTCTTCTAAAGTTTTGAGATGAAGCTAGCTAAGAAGGATACTTATGCCTACATTAATGAAAAAGTTGATAATATTGAATACTTTAAGGAAAAACAATATTTTTTCTTTTTTTAATAAGTTTAGTTATTGTACAATAAAATGCATATAAAGTAACAATATGATATGCGTATATTCTTAAATCAGAATCACCCCCTACATCCCTCCCTGTCCTCCCTCCCTCTCTCCTCCTCCTCTACCTGTCCTCTCCCCCCTCTTCCCTGATACATATTTATGATTGCCCTAGATTATGTGTTGCTACCCCTTTGTTGCATCTAATACACGAGATTAACTATCTTTCACACAGGCCTGGGTTTAGCTCCAGCCTCCACAAATGATTGATAACATTTGACCCTTAACTCACTGGGTTTGGCTAACTTTGCTCAGCATGATTTCTTCCATCGCCATCCATTTACCTTCAAAGGCTGTCATTTCATTGTTTCTAATTGCTGAATAGAACTCCATGATATCTATCTATATCTATTCATACTCACAGTCATTGGGAAGGTGGAGATGCTACTGTGGGAGTGAACACCAGGGGACCTAGGGGGATTCCCCTTCCCACCCTTTCCCTTGGCCTCAGATTCACTCCTGTCCCCTTTCCCTGATTTGGTGCTCCATGCACCTCACTAGGGTTTGTGCCCAGGGTCTAGATGAGCTTGAATTTGAATGAATTGGGTTTGTATTTCTACCACCCTGGGTTTTTACATGTTTGTTCTTTTTTCTTTTTGTCATCCTCGATAAAGGAAGTGTTATTCAAAAAAAATATATATTCATGAATATATATATATTCTCACAGTTTTTGGACCCATTTATCCAGTGAGGGGCATCTGGCTTGGTTCCATGATTTAGCTATTGTAAATTGAGCTGCTGTGAACATAGATTTTGCTGTGTTGCTGTAATGTGCTGATTCTAAATCCCCTGGGAAATCCCCAGAAGGGGGATAGCTGGATCATATGGTGGGTCCATCCCTAATTTTTTGAGGTGTCTCCACACTGCTTTCTGTACTAGGCTGAAGTTCCACCAACAGTGTGCTAGTATTCCTATCTCCCTCAAGCATCTGTTATTGTTTATATTCTTCATTTTTGCCAATCTGACTGGAGTGAGGTGAAATATTCATGTAATTTTGATTTACATTTCTCTGATTACTACTGATTTGGAATATGTTCTCATGTATTCATTGGCTTGCTCAGTTTCTTTTGACATGTTTCTATTTAGCTCTTTGGTCCATTTATTGATTGGGTTGTTTGTGTTTTTGATATTAAGTTCTTTGAGTACTTTGTAAATTCTTGGTATTAGTCGCCTGTCAGAAGAATCACACGCCAGGATTTTCTCTCATTCTGTAGGAAGTCTCTTGACAATTTTGATCATTTCCTTAGCTGTGCAAAAGCTTTTTAGCTTAATGGTATCCAACTCATTGATATTTGACTTTAATTCTTTCTCTTTAGGAGTCTTGTTGAGAACATTCTTGCCTACTCCTAAATGCTGGAATGTTGGTCCTAACTTTTCTTCTAGAAGTTGTATGGTAGCTGGTTTAAGTGCTAGTTCCTTGATCCATTTTGATTTGATTTTTGTGCAAGGTGAGAGATAAGGGTCCAATTTCAACTTTCTGCAAGTGGCTGTCCAGTTTGTCCAGCACCATTTGTTGAATAGGCTGTCATTCCTCCATGTTATATTTTGTCCCCCTTTGTCAAAGATCAGATGTCTAAAAATTTGTGGGTTTGTTTCAGAGTATTCTATTCCATTGGTCTTCATTCCTATTTTGATACCAGTCCCATGCTGAAGAAAACAATATTTTTTAGTCCCATTGTGGATAGAATAAAAAGACACTGGGTATTGTTGAAGATAATACTCATAAAGTTTCTGTGATCAAATGGAATTGTATATGTTCAACCAAATCAACTATCCTAAGTTAGGGTAAAAAATTCAGTTGCCTTTGGGACCAGGTGAGTATTATAAGTGAGTAAAGATTGACTAAGACTCAAGCAATAAAAAGTTGTAGAGACTGTGAAAAGCAGTGGCTGCTACCCAGCAGTGGTGGGCTATAACCAGAATGAAATACAGGCCTGGTATTGTCCAATCTTATGGTTTTAAAAAGCAAATATACATTCTAAAGAGAAATCTTGATTTTCATATAAAGTCCGTTGAGATATAAACATCAGCAGCCAATATTAAAAGAAAGTTTTAGGGTAAAACACATCTATGTGCTAAATTGGGTTCAATGACTGATGGTGGTGACTCTGATGTGTGTTTTACCGAGTTTTAGGGTAACATTCGTGAACATTAATGCAGGGATGCATGATTCAATCTTTTCATCTTTAATATTAAAAATTCAGTTGCTGGTTTTAGTTGCACACTCTCCCTGCTCATCTCAAAGAGCTGCCAGAATTTTAACAGAGATCTTATCTATATTGACTCTGCAATTCTAAGATCTATAATGACTACTTAATGTCTTAAAGAGATTTGCCCAAACATATAATAATGTTTTCAATTTGGTTTTCAGCTACCTTTCCAAATTTATCTGTAGACACTCCTGCCCTGCTTCCCTATGTTCTTGTCATACCAGATTCTTGGCGAGGTCCCCAAACTAGAATGTATCACCCACTCATATGGCTGTGCTAATGCTGTTCCCTTTTCCTGAAATATGTTTCCTCTATTCCTGGTCAATGCCCAACTCATGTGTCTCCTACTCTTAGTGTTCTCTGATGTATTTCCTAGGGATCTAGGAAATTTAGTTCTGTGCTCCCATTAATGAGATCTACACATTTATTAGGGAATTTATGACATTGTAGTATACCAATTCACTTTTGTGTCTGTATTTTTAAATAAATATCGAGTAAACAAAAGGTAGTGATGTAATTTCAACTCAACGATTATGATGCAATTTGCTTATTAATTCACATTTAATATCATGCTAAAAGTAAAGATAAATAAATGTATCACACATTTAGTCTAATAGATGACTTATCCAAAACTTGCATATAAATGGAATTTATAAATTAAATCATACTTTTTATATTGAGGAACCTACATAAAAGCATTGTTTTATAAAAAGAAGATTGCCTTTGAAATGCCTAGGGCTGATGGAAGGAACTTGAGACTATTGTGCAAAGTAAAGCCAGGCTCAAAAAGCCAAAGGTCAAATGTTCTCTCTTCTTTGCGGAATCTAACCCAAAATACGGAAAAGATCAGAGGAACAAAAGAGAAGGAAACAGAGGAAGGAGGGATGAGATAGGGAAAGTTTGTGAAGTGAATCACATTTAACTTTCTTGTGATCATATATGAACAGAGCATAGTGAATCTCACAAAATCACTAAATTTAAAAAAATCTATTAGTAAATAATAGATCAGTAGAGTAGAGAGAAGAGAACAGGGGTGGAATGGGGTGGGGAGGGGAAATCCTGGGGATGGACTTAAAATGTTATACTCTATACTTTTATAATTATATCATTGATTATTCTACTGTGATGTATATCTAGAAAGAACATGGGGTGAGAAGAAGGGGAAGTACTGGGAATTGAGTTGGAGCTAGTTATATTACAGGCTTTTATAATTATGTCATTATGCGTTCTCTTTTCATGTATAACTGAAAAGAACAGAAGAAGGGAGGAAAGGGGACGGGGAAATATCGAGGACTGAATTTAAATAAGCTATACTCTATGCTTTTATAAGTATGTCCTGGTATATTCTAATGTCATGTATATCTTTAAAAAAAAAAAAAAAGAAAGAAAAGAAATGCCTGGCCTGGACATAGGCATGTTGGTGTGTGGTTTGAGGAGATAATAGGCTCCCAGGTTTTGGATCTGACGAGCACCTGCTGGACTTCATTGTTCGACATGGCAGTCGCTAGCCATAGGTGGCTACCTAAATTCACATTGATAAAGATTAGGGGAAATTTTAAATTCAGTTCCTTAAGCACACTGGTCACATTTCAAGTTCCCAGGAGCCTCATGTGGCTAGTGATGACTACTAACCAGATATAGACTAATATTTTTATCATAGCTAAAAGTTCTATTAGTGCTATTTTAAGGGATTTCATCAAGAGATGGAATTTATAATTGGGGGAAAGCTACCTTTTGGGGGAGATGATAAACCGGCTAATAATCATTCCCAGAAAATATTCTATATCAGGAGCCAGCAAACTAGATAGCCCATGGGCTAAATCTGATCCTCAACATGTAGCAAATTTACAGTCTTATTGGAACACAACTTCAGCCTACTCATTTACTTCTTATTTGTGGCTGCTTTGAGTTAAAATGGCAGAACTGAGTAGTTGAGACAGATATTAATCTGTGAGCCTAAGATATCTGGTCTTTACAAGAGTAATTTGCTTTCCTGGGTCTATAGGAATAATTCCATATTTATTTTGCCACTGAAGTTTAAAAAGGAGATGGGAATAGGAACTATGATGAGTTTAGAAGAGGAGAAAGTATGTAGAGCAGCTCCTTGTGAGTGATAATGGGGAACTAAAAATGGGTATTTTTAATATTTGCTTTGATTGGCCTAAAATACCAATAATCACTTGTCAACACTGAAGTTAAAATAATAAGGATGAGAATTTTGGAAAATTTCACTCTTTAAATTTTTGTGCAACCCAGAGGAATATATTTGATTGCTCTGAGAAAGACATTGAACTATTTGGTAATTCTGGAATTGAAAATTAAATGATAAATAAATGATTGTATAAAATAAGGAATAAAGGCAAAATGGTCTCTCCAAGTTTTCTTTTGGTGCAAAGATTCATCTTTGTTGGTACTTTTACATGTTAGAATTTGAAAAGCAAGGTACAAGTGAATAAAGAGCCAGTTCCTGTTCTCTGAGGCCTTTCTGGGACATCCTGAGGTAGGCAGACATCCACAGGCCATGTACACAACAAATCACATAAACAGATGAAGAAACTTTGACAGAACAAATTGCCGAAGGATGAGGACATGGTAGGGATGGGTAGCAGGGTAGCCGGCGTTTCCACAATTAGATTTCACAGAGAGAAGCTTAGCGTTCTTCCTCAGCAGCCCAAGAAGCATACGGGGAGGAGGCGGCTATTCACGCTGAGTTGCTGATGGTCTGAGTGTCTCAGTGGTTTCTGAGGGCAGCTGAGACAGGAGAGGATGCCTCTGTCCTTGAAACAGAAGGGT
The DNA here is from genome assembly GCA_004027875.1 of Aplodontia rufa. Lineage (NCBI taxonomy): Eukaryota > Metazoa > Chordata > Mammalia > Rodentia > Aplodontiidae > Aplodontia > Aplodontia rufa. Next base: position 26,948 of record PVKS010008538.1, on the reverse strand, counting down.
TCTTAGGAAATTCTTTGGTTTCATGCAATACTTAATGAGCAGACATGGGGCTCAAAGTCCAAACCTTCCCATTTTTCTATTTTTCACAATTTGTGAACACATGTCATAGGAAGAAGACTTGACAGTTCCTAATCTTACAGGTCTTTTGTTATGCAGCCTCAGAAATTCTCTTGACTGGCTTTGTAGTCTCTGACCGAAGAAATCAACACAGGACTTCAGGGAAATTTGTACTGCTCTTTCTCTGCTATATGGATCTTGGGGCAAAATACAAATCTTCGTTCTCAAGGGTCACTATTTTGACACAATTTATTGTACCAAACAAATGGAATTTAAGACAGAAATGGGGACCTTGGAAAGTTTTTGCCAAGGGCATTTTTATGTACTGAACCTCCTACTGGTGTGTGAATCTCTCTTTCTCTCATTCTCTGCCCCCTTCCTTTCCGTCTCTTTCTCATTCTTGGCCTGGAAATAGTCCAATGAGTTGTACAAACCACCTTCTGTAAAACAGGAAGATATTAAATTGGACCACAAGAGGTACAAGGCACAAAGCAATTCTCCAATATATCTGAAGGAAGGAAGAAATAAACAGAGTGCAAATTCTTGTTTACATGTTGGCCAACAACTCATTTTCCCCCCTCTGTGATGTTCTTTTTTACCATCTTGGAGGTCCTTTTACTGTTGATATTTAGTTATTCCATCATTTACAATCATTGATATCTCTGCTTGGGACTATCACATAACATCAACATGTGGTTCTTGTGTAACTATTAAAACCTTACAGATAAAATATCAAAAGGAAAGCACAGAAAATTGTTGGAGTTTTCAATTGGCTCCCCACCTCCACCCTTTTTTCCAAATAGCAGTTTGGCTGTTTTTATTTTGAAATTCAAAGTTTGGAGTTTTGGTGACCAATTGAAGGAGGGACTTAACTAAAGTTACTTAATTATAAATCATCGATTAACTACATTAATTTATAAACCAGTCAGCTTCCATTTGGCTGCTAAACATGGATTAACCCCAAATCATTTAGTTAAAACTTACTGTAGACATAATTTTATCATTTAAACTAACTCAGTCAATTAGAAATTTACTTGATTTTTAAAAATATACAGTTAAAAGATGGCATCTGATGTGATCAGGTAAAATTTCAAATCCTTAGATTGAAATTGTCAGAATTCACCTCATGCCCTCTTCCTGAGCTTTGTGCAGACACAGAGGATTGTGGCAAATTCAAAAGAAGCACAAACATTTATTAAATAGACACATACCTTGACTATTTAGGAAATCGCATGTTTGCTGACTAAGTTGAAAAGTAGCAGATGTGAATTTACCGAAGAAAATAATTTAAAAATTCACTGGGGGTCAGTGGTAGAAAGATTATTACAAACAATAAAATGACTGACAGTTGAAGGGAGAAGAAATGAACAGGATGTCACTGGATTATCAAGTTGTAGTCTCTGCCTGTGCATTACGTACAAACTTGCACATGCGTATACATCACACTGCTCATTAATCTGCGGTTTCAGGTAGTTGTGATACATCTTACTAACCCTGAGACAGGGATCTGCCCTCTTGGTGACCAGGTGCCCTGCTTTCATATGCTCATCACCTTATCCAGGTGCACTGATGACCATCACATCTGCCCGTTTAGCAGAACTGGGGTTGACATCTGTCTCCACAGAATCAAAAAAATCTAGAGGTACAGTGAGAGTTACCTTAGCTTCTGAAGTCCTTTCAGGTAGCAGCGGGTAGGGCTGAAGTCTTGACTTTGACTGTGAGCGCACTGGCCTTTTTTCTTTTGTAGGTTACTCGGTTCTCATCTACTGTCTTGCTTTGCTGTACTTTTTTGGGTGCTCCTTGCCTTGATTTCTCACGTGCCTACTTGAATGCTGATACAAAGCCTGATTCTGGTCTTTGGTCTCTGGATGTGTCCTTGTTCCTTGTTGCTCTCCTCAGCGAGGAATTTCAACTTCTGGGATGGGCCTGTCTTTATTCCCAGCCCTGCGTGTCCTCATGTCTCTGAATTCTTCGTGGACTTGATGGCTTCTACAGGCTTGCCTCTGATCACCTTCTATCCCGTTGCACCTTGACACTAAGTTGTTACCAGTCTTCAGCGTCTCTTAACATCTCTGAGACTCTCTTCCTTGCTTGTAACTGGAGTTAGACTAGGTGTTTTGTTGAGGTGTGTTCCAGATATAAAGTGTCATAATTCTGCCTACTTCAATCACAACCTAAAATAGCAGGGGAGGAGGGTAGGCATTAATCCACGTCATAGTAACCATAAAAACTCGACCCTGTGTGATTCAGGAGGAAGCTGCCTTCCTGGGTTTCCTCCTACATAGAAGGAAGTATATGGAGGGACACTGACCTGTTCCAGGATTGAGTCTCCTGTACATGATGTTTCCTTCGAGGCCTGTGGGCACCTTTTGCTTGTCTTTTCCACATTCAGTTTTCTTTCTTTCAGTTCAACTTAACTTGTTTCTTTCTTAAAACACCCATCCCAAGCTTGCAGATCTGTACCTGACATACCATTCAGTGCTGGAAGATCCTGTATGGGTCCCAGGCACCGCTTCCTCCACCCAGTTCTTATTGCTTCCAGGACCGACTGTGGCAGGTGTACCTCAGCATATGTGGATTTTTCCATCAATGGGGATCTTTGAAATATCCCAATGGAGAGAGTGTGCATAAGGTCAATGGCAGAGATGAGACCATAGGACTTTAAATAGCTTGAAATATTAAAAAAAAGGAATGTTGAAACTGGTATAAATGCAATACTAGTTATTGTATCAAAAGAGCTGAAGTTAGTTATTTATGGCAGCAGAAGGCAACCTCATTTGTCTTTTAATAACAAAAAACCACCCACTGAGAAGGCTTGTTAGTTGATAAAAAGCCATCCAGTTGTCTTTATTTATACATTGGCTTTATCTTAATGACTTGCAAAAAGCTTATCTAGAAAGATGTTCAAATAATGATTTGGAAGGTAGGACTGGGATTGTAGAGTTTCTTAACTAAGAGAACCATGAAAATTCTGAAATATTTCCATGTACATTATAAGAAATTGTGAGTTTATATTTTAGGTGGGTTCATATCCCATTCTCCTATAAAGAATTCAAGTTGATTTCTCTTTATTATGGGGGGAGATTACTTTCTTTTCTAATTATTTACTTTCACAATAATCACATAGGCCCTCTAAAATAATTTTAATAGATTGTTTCCAAAGGAACCTAGAATAGATTTCAAAAACAAAGTTCACAAGGTGACTTCACATACCATCCTTACGATTCTGTAGTTCAGTAAAGTGGATGGGACAGAGGATGATTTTGCATGAGGTTGGCCAATTGTCTCCCAATAATAACCAGGATAGAAATAAGTATCTTCCCTTCTCTCCTAGAAGTTTCAGCTTGATGCCAGGCCCAGAGCTTGCCAATTTGTTTTTCTTTTAAGGTATATAGGAATAGGGACTGGAGTGGTGGTTTGGCAGTTAGGGTTCTTGCCCAGCATGCACAAGTACACGGGTTCAAACCCCAGCACCCACGTACACAGCCAAGTGTCAAAGCAACAAGAGCCATGTGAAAAACTCAATAAAAGTTGATTCTCTCTCTCTCTCCTTCTCTCTTTAAAAAAAAAATATGGGAATAGTGATCTTCCTCTTTGACCCATATTCTGATAATTTCTTTTGTAAAGTGCTTACCACACAGCCAGACACAAAACCAGGCACAGAGTAAACACTCGTTTGTTTTTCTTTTCTTTACCCTTAGGTAAAGTTCCAAAAGGCTCTCTAGAGAATGTACTTCTTAATCTTGAATTCCTTGACAATCATGTCCAGCACGCCCCCAGTTCTGGTATCCTGGAACACTTGGAAAGCCTTAGATTTGTCCCTTACATACATAAAAAATCCTAGCATGTTCCAGGTTGAGCTCCTTGCCAAGACTGTGTATCTGAGAGGTTTCCTATGTACATAAGGATCTTTTCAGTCTTTGAATATGTTAATGACCATGGAATTAATTACATAGGTATTTTGGGTACACCAACCTGAAAATATTGTTTAAGGAAGCAAAATCCACAAACAATGCATTTAAAAGTCATTCAAAATTATACCTGCCATTCATAAATTGCATTAAAGTGGAGATAAAAGTTCATAATAAATAGGTTAGATCCTAAATGTTAATCAAATGCAGGCTCAGTAAATGCTTATTTTAGAACTGCATTTCTATTTTTTATGAGAACACTGAGGTTGGAAGTTAGATATTTTAATGCAGCATGGTTAATTTAATACTAGAGAATTTGAAGTGATTAAGTACTCAAGTACAGCAATACTAAAAAGTTTAAAAATGTAGAAGTTTTTTTAGAGAACGAAGAAGGTATGTTTAGCTGAGTGAGTTTTAAATTATGTTAAATACAACATTGCCAATGTTTACTACAGAAAGTTCAAACTTGTGACAAATTTGTTAACTCAAATACAAATACATAAACTTAAATACAGTTTCATGCATGGTAAAAATCTGACTGATGTAGCAGCAAAAAACATCTTTTGGGAAAAGGAAAACCCAGAGCTTGCTTGGAAAAGATGGGGGAATATTTTTTGTTGTCCACTAGATGTCAGTACTGAACTGGCAAAACATCTGTACCGAGGTGCTCTTAGACAACATGCTATTAATTTATAATAAAAGGTATCTGACAGCTTTATTCTGATGAATTATGGGAATCCAAAGCATAATTCCCAGCCTTTGGTTTATAAATTGTCATTGATTTTAATGTTCTTTGTAAAGTTGTGGCATGCAACAAATTTTCCTGCCAAGAGCTGTTAAATAAATAGTCATCCTTTGCTCTGAGTAGTACATTGAACTTGTTAGACTGATGAGCAGAACCAATTGATGGTTATCCATAAACCATTTATGACAGAATGCACAGCAGCAATTCAAACAATTATTGACTGCATTCATTATATATATTTTTTTAAATCTCAAGTGAACCAAAAGGAATATCGCAGGTAATAGACAGTAGCATCGCCACACAATTCTTTATGTGATACTTCCTGATTGACAGGTGACGAGAATTGTTGTAGGATTTGCTGAAGGCTCATCAAACCTCGCTGGAATCATTTGGTTTTCTCTATTGTGTGATTTGGCATCCCAAAAGTATATCACATGCGTTTTCTAATGGAAGATGCTTATTGTAAAGACAGAAGCTTTTGTTCACGTAAAGATATCTTACAAATTGGCATCAGAACAAAAAAAACGCTTATGCTGGAGATGTAATTTCAGCGCATTTGGAGAGGCAGTTTATATATGTGGGGGCATGAAATTTGGAGGTTGGAGATGACCATTAAGTACTTAATTCACTTTTGAGCATAGGTTCTACTTCCTAAGAAAATAAATGATCCACTGGCCTCACTTTACCCCTCTGAAAATGCTCAGCATCCTTGGTGGTTTTCAGAAGGACCATCGCTTGCCTTTGTTCTTTGTTTGAAACTGTCCTGCATGTTCTGTTGCTGTCAAGAACCACCTCTACTCCCCAGAAGTGGCTGTCTTTTAGGATGTAGCCTCAAGTCTGTTGTTTGTACAATGTTTTAAGACTTCTTTGGGATCAAAGTAAAGTGACCTAGTCATGTAAAAATCTGTTAATGTTGCTATTTGTGAAAGTTACACCAGAAAGCTACCTTGAGGCTCTGTTAGGTAGTGGAAGAGCACTTTAAAGACTGGGTAACTGACTCTAATGTACTTTCCTTGATTTCTTTTCCTTAAATCTTTCTCTTGCCCCAAATGTTGTGATATCATAGTAGTACAGTGGCTAGAAATGTCCCTGTGGTTTCTCTTTGAAGGAGAAATCCATGGGCTAAAGGCATCTGATTTTATTCTGAATTCTTCAAAAAAAATTTGAAAGATAGTTCTCATTTAGTGCTATTTTCTTCAGATTTAAAATTAAAGTTTTTTTTAAAAGAAAAAAACATTAGGAAGACTAAGAGCTTGATACACATATGGCTGCCTTTTACAAGTCATTATGATCTGTCATATAAATACTGTATTTACTGACATTTCAAAATGTGGACTCTAATCTCCACACACATTTATATTTTTAATAGTTGCTTTTCATTGTAAGCTTTATTCCAACAAATAACATTAGAAAACATGCAACATGGTCCACAGGTTCAACTATCAATGTTATTACTCTTTGAAAAGCTCAGACGGTTGAAATCAGAGTGTAAGCATTTAAACCTGACTTGAGTGAAATTGAGTTGGGTGGAAAGCTATTGAGAAGAGTCTTTTTAAGCTCTGATAAATTTTTTTTTTTCAGTGTAAGGGATGAATGGTGGCTGTGTACTGCAGTATATTTTTCCAAAGCTATTTTAACACTGGTTCCTTTACCTAACTCTCAGACTTTTGCCATCTCTTGTATTCATCAACTGTGAGAAGTCTGCAGCTGCATTAACTACTCATGGTAGCATTTCAAACAAGCAGTGTTGCTCTCTGCGGTTACCACAGTATTTAAAAATTTACATTCTTTGTCCAACATTGTGACCACCTGTGACCAATCAGTTTAATATATGGATTCATCAGCTTTTTCTGTGCTTAGGGTCACTCAAAAAATCTTTTTCTTGGGCAGATATTTCTGGATACCAAGAACTTCAGGCAAGAATGAATGTGGGTAAATGAGGATAGAGAGAAAGGAGAACTTTGCATAAATTTACTGAAAAGCTGTGCACCTCATCTTTTGAATAACTTTTACTTCAGTAAATTACCCCAATAAATCTTAAATACCACAAAAATGGCACATTTTAAAGGTCTATTAATGCTAGAGAAAATAACTGATCCTTTCTAGAGATGAGGAAAAACTCACCTCTAGACTAAAATTTTCACTTTTATCCATATAGTTACTGAATATGTATCAAGCCCCTGCAACAGGCCAGGTATTATTTTTGGCTTTAGGAGAAAAAAGTTTCTTTCTTCACTGAGCTTGTATTCAAGTGGAGAGAGACTAAGAACAAAGATGCATCTAATTAGTTATCAGGGTGACAGGTGCTGAGCTAGGAAAGGTGAAGGAGGCTGGGGCATCACGCAGATCAGGTTGCGTGTTCTTTGGTAGACAGCTGAGCAGACACCTGAACAAAGTGAGGGCGTGAGTCCTGTAGATAAGTACAGGAAGAGTATTTCAGGCATTTCTGAAGAAATAGCATGTGTGAAGGCCGTGCGGCGGGAAGAGGCACGGTGTATGAAAGGAAGACCGAAGCAGCTGGCGTGGCAGGAGAGCATAAGGGAGAAGATTCTGAGGTATGAGTTGGGAAAAGTACGAAGGAATGTGGTCGAACCTTAAGGGTTAGTGTAAGACCTCCAGGGTTTTATTCTGAATTATATGGAGAGAGTTCAGAGTAGAAAAGCAAGGAGAACTAACTCCTGTTTTATTCTTTTTTTTTTAAACAAATACTAGATGGTACCAGTGATGGTAATGGACTATTTTTTTTTTTTTTTTAAGAGAGAGGGGCAGTGAGAGAGACAGAACGAAAGAAACAACTTTATTTAGTTTTTCACATGACCTTCGTTGCTCCAACACTCAGTTGTGTACATGGTGCTGGGGTTTGAACCCAGGTCCTTGTGCTTGCCAGGCAAGCGCCGAAACCGCTGAGCCACCGCTCCAGCCCCTAACTTCTGTTTTAAAGGGCGACTTCATTCTGTGAATGTGGTGTGGTAGGCAACATGGGGACAAGTGAGGAGGTCAGCTGGGAAAGTATGATAACAGTTCAGGCAAGTGAGTTGGCCGGGGTAGCTACTGAGAAATGGCCAGATTCTGGATATATGCTGTAATGAGCCCATGGGCGTTGCTGATGGATTGGAGCAGGACGGCGGTGACCAGGGGTTGGGCTTCTGCAGCTCTGTAAGGGTTTTTGCCACCTGTTTAGCTGGGGAATCCTGTGAGGATTTGTTTAGGAGTTGAAAGAATAATCAGGAGATAATGAGCGGCAAGTAGATATACCATCATGAATTTAGTAGCAAAATCTGATTTTGTCTGCTTGGACAGATTACTTAGAGTCATGGCACGGAAGGAGAGAGCCTGGGGGGAAATGGAGAAGAGTTACAAAGCTTTAGAGTATATCAAGTTCAGTGTCATGGTGAAGGGGTAAAGCCCAGCAAAGGACACTGAGAAAGAAGAATATTAACAACATGTTTTCCTAGAAAATTGCTCCAAAAACTGGTTGTTTGATTTGGCAGGGCCTGGGTGAGAGCTTCTTAGAAATATAAACTCTCAGGCCTACCTACCCAGACCTACTGAGTAAGAACCTCTGGAGATGAGCCTCAGGAAATGTGGTTTAGTAAGCTCTCCAGGTGATTGTTGTACACAAGACACCTTGGGAGGGGAGGTACAAGAGGTAAAAATCCTTAGTGCATGTCAAGTTACATGTCAGATCAAAGGGTGTGCTGGATATTTTAAAAGAGCAAATAAATAGCACTTGAAGCACGTGCCTTTCATATTAAAACAATTTTATTTTTGAAAAATAGAGTATTTTATTTTTTTGGCTAAAAATCAGAGCACTTTGGTAGTGGAGGTCGATATTCTGTGTCCCAAAATGAGTTCAGAGCTCCAAAGTGACCAGCTAAGAAATATCCTTGCTGAAAGCATCAACAGCATTAATCAAGATGTGCATACTCACTGATCAAAGAATGATTTGGATTCTAGATCAGCTGCTATAGAGTCTTAATTTTCCACAGTGGAGGATAATAAAAATAAAGGGTAACTCCCCAGCCCCCCTGGTTCCAGCCCTTTATCCACTGTAAATGCATTGACTTCACCCTTACACCGGAGATCACGGTGGAATTGTTGCCCTGGGGCATGGATTGAATTGCATTTTTTTTTTTTTGTTTTTTTGGTTTTTGTGTGAGAGTACAGGTTGTGGCCTGACTAGATTTCTAGCATATAGGTTGCCCTTCATCACTCAGCAGTGAAGAGTGAAAATCAACAGAGCTTTCCCCAGCCTGCTGCTTAAGCAGCTGCTAACAGGCTGAGACTGCCCAGCCTCATTAACCCCTTGGATGCTGCTTCAGTCCAGGAGTAACTCACCAAGGCTGCTGCACTGTCAGCCAGACGCGCACCAAAATGCTGGGGCATCACAGACCCTGAAATGCAGGACCGATAATGGAGTTATTTTTATATCAGAAACAAACACATCAGAAAACCCTCTTAAGGTGGATAAGGCAAATAATACTATTACCATCTGTGACTCTATAGTGCTTTAAAAATATTGGAAATTTTGAATTCAGGAGGAACTTGGACGTTTGTCATTTTTTCAAACATCATGTACCCCTAATTAGCAGCTCTGCTCTCTGGAATAGGCAGCAGAGAATATCAAGCCTTAGATTTAATCGAAGAGTTGAAAACAATCTTGATTCCTCGAAACATCATGGTTCATAATGTTCTCTGAACACAGAGAGAATGATTGTGTGTAGAAACAGCAAAATAACACAACAACAAAACGAACACCACACTATTTTAGAGTCCAGAGACCATGAAGAATCTGTTTGTGTCAACAAAAATTTTTTTAGGGCCTTGTCACTAAGATAGCGCAAGTGAGCTTGGTCTCATAACTGACCTCAGAGGCTCTGGCTGTGGGTGGATTTTTAGGGCCTCAGATTAATGTATACTTGTGGTTTTCGACAATAACATTGTTTAGTGTTATAACCCTTCCATCCCTAAAATGTTAGCAATTCTCCTCTACTTTGAATCTCCTCTTACTGGGAAAATAATGACATTCTAATTCTCTTTTTGTCGCTTTCATGTACTTTGTTCTTCAGTTTTAATCAGGTCTCTACAAATATGTGAATTAAAAAAATCAGAAAGTACTGCCATTCTTTCTTGTCATCTTATATTAAAGGGGGAAGGCCACGCTTTTACATTTTCCCTGTTCAAGAAGATGCTGAATAAGGTTTGCCATCCATTCCCAGAAGCAGAAACGCTATTAAAATTTTAGATTGTAATCTAATAAAATTTCATCTTACCCTATTGCTTTCCTTAACCACCCCCAGCAATCAAGCGCATAGTCTTAGTATCTTAGGGTAAGAAAAAAGGAGTTCGTATATTGCATAAGTGTTTTCCAATAAATTTTTAAAACTTGGAGGAGATGGTGGGGGGGTAGTATGGGGGTGGTGCTTCATGTAATTTTATAGGACCTCTGAGGCCCAGAGTTTTTAAGTAATCTTTTTTGATGTTTTTAGACAGACCATTAAGCTGAGGATAAAAGTCCCTGTGTTCAATAGCTGGATACATTAAGCATTAGGTTTAAAATTTAAAGCTTTCCTTTTGACAAGGAAAATGACACGTTTGGTCTCGAGTGCTACCTTGAACTGTTTTTCAACACTGAGACAGGTTGTCAGGCTGAGGGTGGAGGTCTGTGCACTTAGTCCCTGAGAGGCTCTGAGGTAAACTGTTCCAGCTCGTTAGGAAACGCAGGCCCAAGCCCGGGCAGTGGGCTGATGTCCAGTGGTGGCGATGGCAGAGTGCCAACCCGCTGCTCATCCGCCTTGGGCTGAGCCCTGATAGAAGGCCTTCTGATGCACATGCAGTTGAGGGGAAGGAGGAAGAGAGGATGCCGGGCGAGGGGAGGGCAGAATGAACAGGTGGTTTCAACACGCTGCCCTTGCCATTCTACCCCACAGAGATTCTTCAGTGGGGCCTCTTCCTGCTCCGACATGTTAAACTGCATCTGGGGGTTGTTGAACTAAGTGACAGGAAGGGGTTGGGGTGGAGGGGACACAGGGAGGCTATTCTGGCCGGTCGGAGAGTAGGGAGGTAGAGAATGTGAGCAGAGCAGGGTAGGATCCACAGCATGCAGCTGGTATCAGAACTATTGACAAAGATGTCAATTGCCTGCCTCCTTGCAGGCCAATGCAAGAAGAGAGGGTGGCGAGGGAGGAATGAAGGAGATAGGAGTTTTACAAGCGAGGATAGAATGTGAATTCTTTTTTAAAGGAGTGTGAATTTTACCCTGAAAGCAATGGATGGAAAGGATAAGATGAGACTTGCATTTTTAAAAAATCACCATAGCTTCTAGGGGTAGCGGGCAGACCTGGGGCTGAGAGCTGCAAGATGAGTGGGGTGGCAGGGCTGTGCCACACCACAGAGAACTGGCACTGTGGCTGAGGAGGGGCAGTGGTGAGCAGTGTTCCCAGTGGACCTCCAGGATCTGCTGGTGGACGTGGAGGGCAAAGGGAAGCACCATCTGGTTTCCTTCCTTCCGCAGTGATTTTTCTCTTTCCCTTTCCCACATCTTGCCTTCTGTGCTCTCCTCTGTTTATTTCTTCATCCCTCTCTCTACACTGTGATACTCACTGGGCTTCTGTCTCACTTCGCCTTTCTGGCTCTTTTTTTTTTTTTTAATGCTTTGATGATACTGACCTGCATTTATACTATCTTTCTCCTATCTAACGCTCTTCTGTAAATTATTTACACTCAGAACTTGATACCTAGTCCTTCCTTCTTGTGTCTCTTCCTTGCTGTTTCTTTCTCTCACCTCCCCACCCTGTTTGGTTCCAAATTTGTTCCTCCCTAATTTAGACACACTGTGATGTATGGGAGACTCACTTCCTCTCATTTTTTTTTTTTCTGGGTAAAGAGGTTGTGTCAGTAGCAAATAGTTTGGTTATGCAAAAATACGCAATTTAATTCAGCATTTATTCCTGGAATTGTGGTTTTACAAAATGTTGCATAAAGACAATATCAAATGACAGTTTGTCTTTATTGATTTCAACCTCCTTTGTTATCAGATCTGTACTCCATGATGCACACTCTCTAACTGATAGAATTGTGATAAAGCCAGGCTGTGAGAGGAAACCAACTTGTGTTATTTTGTGTGTAGGTGGGTGAAGGGAGGTTACCAAAAAATATACTCACTTAAAACTTAAATAGCAAGTCCCGTTTTGGCATTAAATTCTGAAAGATTGTGTGTATAAAGAGCAGTTGATCTAACGGGCTTACTGTACACCTCTCCTTTGACTGTAGAAATGATAGAAAAATGAAGGTCTTCCCAAATCAGAGTAAGTCCCACCTCACTGCCCTTCTATAAGAGAAAGGCAAATAAGATGGAAATGTACTGAAAATGAAAATGTGTGTGAATTAAGAACTTGTGTGTGAATTAAGAAATTCCCCATGGCATTCTCCTCCCCACTTAGTACCATTATTACAAAAATAACTTCGATAGCCTAAGGCCAAGTATTGTTTTCCCCATAAATAGTGTGTAAGAATGTTATCTAAATCTAGACCATTACAAAAATATCAGAAACACCTTCACTCCCCATTCTGTCTACCGCCCAATATGGCAATGACATGTGATCAATTTGTTCTAAGTAAATAAATAAAACAAAAGGAAAATCTATCACATGACTGGAAAGGTGTTTTGAAGCTTTTCATTCCTGTTTGAATTTTCTTTAAATATCTCATGGAAAGGATAGTTGCCATAAAAAATGAGGGCAGAACACTTGTATTTTTCAAAATATGTGGAGCATTCAATATCTGTTCTGCATAAGCACATTGGGCTGTTGCGTTGGATCTGTCACCAGAAAAACATGAGTGCACCTCACATTACAAATGCTGTTCAAATATTTTCCAGAGACATAAAAGAGAAAATATCATCACAAGTAATGAAAAGTGAATAAGGAAGAGAACAAAAGGCAGGACAGCATTGGACGGACAGAGTGGGAACACCGAGCCAGGCATCGAGGGAGGGAGAGGGCGCAGGGGCGCAGGTGCTGGCCATGCGGAGGTGCTCTTCCAAGCTTATTTTTCATACCAGGTTTGAGTCGGTTTGGTTATTTTGCTTTCACTACACCAGGACCCTGTTCCTTTCTTTTTATCTTAGAAATATCTGTCAAAGAATACTTGTAAAAGATACGTAGAAATGCCTGGTAAAATAGAAGAATTGGTAAAATTCAGAAACTTTGACTTCAATAAACATCTTGGGAACCTGAGAAGTAGAAAAGATTACTCAATTGCATTTTTGAAGGAATTCCTTGGGTGAAATATCCTCTGATCTGCCTGGCAGAGTTCATGCACAGTGCAGATAACGTTGGTAAAGCACACATACAAAGCAGGACACATGCATGTACACATGCTTAGAGATTCCCAGAAGGTCAGATCGATCTTGTTTAAATCAATGAGAGGTAATATCTTAGTTTATTGAATGTTGGAAGTTTTATACTGTGTTGCCACTCTGTCCAATGCCATCCTCCCTTTTTCCCCTTCCTTATTCACTTTCAAATGGTACCGTTTGTCTTACAAAAAAAATCTACTTTTTTTCCCAAAACATTATGTTCATGTTTAAAACTATAAGGACTAAGCTAAGCAACCATCTCATGTATAATCTGGAAGGAAGTTACTAGCTAGCTATCCTTATAAACCATGTTAAGTTCTAACGTTTGAATAGTGTATCATTAGCAGGTGCTTTTGGGCCCAGCCCAGCTCCCAGCATTCCTCTGAGAAATGCCTCTTCCTAGGCCTGTTCATGCGATGTCCCCAGCAGCCATGTATACATTTTTGACAATGCATCTGAAGCCTTTGCTGATCAGGGTGTGTATGTAACTCCAACTGTCCTAGAAGTTGGAAACTCAGATGAGTGCTCATTAACAAGTAGGGATATGAACGCAAGGGTCCACAGAGAGAAAAAGAAGATAGTGGAGAGGAAGAGCCACGCCCCACCTTTCTGGTTCTTCCCACTTCTCTCTGTCACACATGCTCAGGGGGTGATTTCTTATTGTCACTGACTTTCTGCCCTGGGATTTGTATATCCTTAAATTCTCCTCTATTAATTTAAGAATGATTTAAGTGGCTCCTCTTACACATAGCAACAACAACGAAGGAAGAAAGAAAATTCAGGGACAAGGGAGTGAGAGGCATTGGTGAGTGTAAACACATTGTGTGACAACAGGTACCTGCTGAGACCTTGTAAGCAAAAGAGATGCGGATATTTTGTATCTGTGATTCTTTAGGCCTTCAGGGTTGAAGAGTGTCCCAGAAACCTATTGTTTTTAAAAAATTGTTCTCTTATTTCTTCCTTCTTCCTCCTTCCTCCTTCTTTCTTCTTCCTCTTCCTCCTCCTCCTCTTCCTCCTCCTCCTCCTCCTCCTTAAGAAAGAGGGACAGTGAGAGAGAAAGACAGAGAAAAAGAGAATCAATTTTACTTAGTTTTTTATGTTGCTTTCGTTGCTCTGAGACTTCATTGTGTACATGGTGCTGGGGTTTGAACTTGCATACTTGCGCATGCTGGGCAAGCACCATAATCGTGAAGTCACTGTTCCAGCACTATTCTACATTCTTTTGATGAGGATTTAAAATGCTTTTCTTTCTTTGTGCTGTGGCTTGCATCTTGAATATCCCCCAAAGGATCACTTGTTGAAGGCTTAGTTTCCAGCCCATGGTGCTATTGAAAGTTGGTGGAAGCTTTAAGAGGTGGGCCTTAACCAATAGGGTGCTCTTGAATGGGACAGTGGATTGCAGTGTCTTCCTTTTTCTCTTTCACTTTCCAGGCATGAGGTGAGTGGTTTTTATCCTCCATGTACTGAGACAGATGTGCTGTCTCAAACAAGGTCCAAGGTAACAAAACCAACAAATTGAGATTGTAATCTCAAAATTTGTGACCCAAAATAAGCAAAATCTTCTGATAAGTTGATTATCTTGGTATTTGTTATGGCAATAGAAAGCTAACACACTTTCCAAGCTCCAGTAAGCAAATAGGAGCATTCAAGTCTGGGTGTGGCAGCATCTGTAATCCTAGCAACTTGGGAGGCTAAGGCAGGAAGATTGCTAGTTCAAAGCCAGCTTCAGCAATTTAATGAGGCCCTAAGCAACTTAGTGAGCTCCAATCTCAAAATACAAAAGCAAAAATGGCTGGGACATAGTGCAGTGGTAAAGTGCCCCTGGGTTGAATCTCCAGTGCCAAAGAAATAGGAGCATTCATAAGAGATTTCACAGCGATTGCTACCACTTCCTCCCGTCTGCCACAGATGCCCCTCCCAGTTAGGAGGTGCTGGTAGTGGGTGAGCTACTGATGTTCCTATCTCAGGTGAACCCTCTGCTCTGCCCAGGAGCCCGTCTTCTCTCATTGCATTGCATGAGGAATTTTCTCTCTCTATTTTATATTACCCACCTTCCCTATTGTTTCATCATATAAAATGATGTTTCTCCCATACTGAAAATTTTCTCTGCTCCATCACCCCTCCACAGTTTGTTGCACATTTCTTTACTCCTGCTTGCAGTGAAACTGCTTGAAAAGGGTTCCATAGTCATCTCCATCACTGATCTCTTCCCATGCTTTCTAACCCACTCAATCAGGTTTTGCCCCCACCAGTCACCAAACCTGCTCTCCTGAAGTACGCTCAGGTCGCCACATCCGTGATCACATCCCTCCTTTGACCTTAGCCTTTCAATCACATTTCATCACCATCTTCCTTGATGAACTTTACTCACCTCCATTACAGGTGCCACACCTTCTTGGATTTCCTCCTACCTTACCCACAGCTCATTCTCAGTTCCATTTTTGGTTCTCTCTCTGTTCCTTCATCATTTTATGCCAGGAGGCCCCAGGCTCAGCCTTTGGGCCTCGTTTCTTCTTTATCCATTTGCTTTCGTAGTAATCTTGTTCATTCTCATGGCTTTAAATATGATATTTATGTACTTACAAAGCTATAAAAAATCCTCTCTAAAATTCTATCAATGATGAGTTGTGTCTATTAGGAGTGTCACACTCAGCTCTCTTAAATGTAACTCTTCACCTGACCCCTCCTGCCCCATGGGTTCTACTAACTGCCTTCTCCTCAGGTGATGGCAACTTTATCCTTCCAGTGCCTTGGGCAAAACTTTGTCCTTAATTCCTCCAAGCCTTTCCAGTGCTATATGAAACCCACAAGTGCTCAACCATCAAACATCTTCATAACCTCCTCTCTCCACGATTCCCACTGGTGGTTATCGTCATTCATCTTGATCAGGTAGCTTTCTAATGAGTCTATTGCTTCTATCCTTGTCTCCTGAACTCTAGTTCACAAAAGAAAACAAACAAAGAAGCCAGCAGTGAGGACCCTGGCTGTGGGCCAGGAAGTGGCACCTTGAGAGAGGACAGTGGTGATGGTGAGTCTGGGAATGACGAGGACCACTGAAGGCTTCATTCCATAATATCAGAGGCTGCTCACACTGGGCAGCTCACCTCGAGCTGCTTCTCTCAATTGTGTTTATTGTTTAACAGTCTCTTGTGTTTTTATTTCTTTAATTTTGCTTACTGTTTATATCACTGTTTTTAATGTTATTTTCAGATATTCTTTTAGGGTAAGGTCTTTTTTTCTTTCTCAATCTAGTATTTATAAACTCAGTATATGCTCAATAAGTTGTTAATTTCAGCAGGACTAGCCATTCTAGAGAACTCAATCTAAGTTTTAGAAATGGCCATCTCCCATGTCCCTGGAAAGAAGGGTCCTACTGATTGAGTCTGTGAGGGAATAAGGACAACATCAACTCAACATTTTCCTAAGCAACAGTATGATATTCCGAAGTCACTGTTCCTTTGTCATAAGATCAATTTAATGGCTTAAAAAACAAACAGAATATTATATTCCAACAAAACAGGCAAAAAAAATCAGAAAAACAAAAGGAATCACCAGTCAGGGTAATTCCTTTAAAATAAATGTTACACTATATTCTATTTATAACCTTGTGAAGACTTCCCATTTTTCTTACAGCAAAACCCAAATTACTAATTACGGCTTGTGGTAGCCAGTCTCTAATATGGCTCTAAATGATTCCAGCCTCCTGGAATTTGATGTAGTATAATTCCTTCCTATGTTGAACTGCCCCTATATGCATAAATAATAGGATGTTGTGGAAACAGTGGTGTGTGCCTTCTGAAGCTAGATCATAAGCCACCTTATGGGCTCTTTCTCTTGGATTGGTTCTTGGGAGGAAGGTGCATTTTGTGAAGGCAATTTAGTGGCTCCGAGGAGGTGTCCACATGGCCAGAAACTGAGGCTCTCTGCTGATAGCCGTGTGAGGGAATCATCTTGGAAGCAAATCTTCAGATGACCATATTCCTCTCCAATTGAAACTGCAACCTCCATGAACTCTGAGTCAGAACCACTACTAGACATTCAAATTCTGAAGCCACAGAAATTATTAGAAATAATATTTATTTATTTATTTATTTATTTGCAGTTCTGGATATTGAATCCAGGACCTTGCAAGTGCTAGACAAGTGCTCTACCACAGAGCTACATCCTAGTCCCTTTACTGTTGTTTAAAGCTGCTGAAGTAGGTGATAAGATTTATGTGGCTTTTAATTTAAAAGCTTGTACCCTACCCCGCTGCTTTGGCCCTCAGAGACCTGCTGCTAATCTTGCTTGTCTATGTAGCTTTGACTATTCCAGTTCCTAGAACATACCAGATACAAACTCAACAGGCCTTTGCTCTGCCACTTTCTGTGCCTGACATATTCATTGCTGGGTATCTGCTTGGCTAGTTTCCTACCCTCCTCAAACCCTTTCTTTAAATTTCATCTCCCCAGTGAGGCACACCCTAGCCAATGTGGTAATAAGAGAACCTATGTCTCTCACTCTCAATCCTTCCTCGGGCACTTCCTTATTGCTATTGCACTTATTAACATTTGTGATACTCTATACTTAATTGATTTATTATATTATTTATTATTTGTCCTTTTAGTGGATAGACTATAGATTTCATTAGGCATTTTAAGAATTTGAAGCAACTTAAAGATAATCTGTCTTTGGAGGCTGCAAACTCCTCATTATGGGAACTAAGTCTCCAGAACAATAAGTGGACATCCAAATTTTGCCTATGTGACTGTTCAGATGATTTTAAAATCACCTGTAAGCCTGAAAGTTAGGAAGACATGTGACAGAGTATAAAAAGAGAGATATATGCGGCAAAAGTCCAATTAAACTGACTTCGGGGGAAAAAAAAAAACACAAGGCTGCTTATCTTATTCTAGAATTCAGATAGTTTCCCTCCATCTCCAAATCTCTCCACTCAATACGTGATTTTATTTGCAGTCATTGTGGTCTTGGCTGTTCCAAACTTACGAATGGTTCCAAAGGAAAACCAAAACAAGAAGGAAGCCAAAGTATCTGAGTTTCATTAGTTCTCACCGGCCAGGCTTGGGATCCTTGCCCATGCCTGGATCCAAGGCTGGAGACAGCTCCACTCAAACCACATGGCTGGAAAATGGGAAAGTGTTTTGCAAAGAAAATTTGAGTGCATCACTAAAGGAAGGTACAAGGGAAGCTCAAAAGGCAAAAATAACAATGCTCTATTGTATGCATAATACAAAAGAGATTTGATTTGCAATACAAGGATAGGTCTTCCTTGGCCATTTGAAATCAGATTTTAAATGGAAAAGAAGAGAAGGTTGAGATTGAACTATATTCTTAAAATTGTGTAATCACGGCTTTTGTTTGCTTATTTAACCAAAGGAATATAATTTTCTTTTGTAGAATCACTCATTGGAACTGTGTATAAGTAGTAAACGAAATAGATTAAATATCATTCATGTACTGTACTAACATATTTGTTCAGCTCAGGTAGTGATCCATCTGATAGTTTTTGGATAGTCTTGCATAATAATTAAATTTCAAAATGAGAAAAATGACAGTTCAAGTCCCATTGATTTCACAAATTGGATGGACAAATTAGCTCACCTCTGTTAGCCTGTTCCCTAGGGAAATAACACTCACCACACTAGACAGTTGTGATGATTAAATAAACCATGGGTGCATCTTAATTGGGGTTTATCTTACAGCAGAGTCTGAGACAAGATAGTTCATTTGGGAGGTGCTCCTAGGAAGTAAGATTGAGATAATGATTGGAGTGAACCAGACAAGAAGGAATGACAAATACAAGGGTGTTTGATTGTAGTTACTGGTGCAGGCATTTGTGGTGACAGCCTGCCAGGACCTCAGGGAAGCAAATGGGAAGCTTCTCAGAATTGTCTCAACGCAGATGGGAGTCTGGGGCTCCTGTGCTTCATGACTCAGGGCTTCCCATGGGCAACTTTGGGAGGTCCCCATGTATGAGTGGAGGAGCAGATTCTTTTGGCTTCAGGGAAGGCACATTATTTCTCTGAGGGAGAGGCTATCTGCTTTACTCCAGAATGACTGCAAGTTCCTGGTCACCTGACACTCCTCTTGGTGATAAATTTTAAAGGGTACTGGGATATAAGAACCTCGGGAATAGTCTGGGTTTGATGTGGTCTTGATGTTCTTTTGAGATGAATTAACATCCAACAGCTACTCCTACTCTCTGTCAAGTGTCAGAGTCCCAGAAGAGGGCCTCTCATTAGCTTAGGTGACATGGGGAATTTGCCTGCTCTTTGCAAGAGACAAAAACCTGGACTTACTGTACCAAGGAGCCACACACAGTGTGGGAATCACAAAAGGAATTTGGGCACAGTTGGGAGGTGGAAATATATGCTGGGAATTCCCCAAACCAGCGACTACAATGCTTCTTTGTTGGATTCTGTGTTCTATAGATCAGTTAAAGTTTGTTAACGTTGTGGGTAATATCTTTCAAATCATTATTGTATTAGCATATTGTCCAGAGTAATTTGTTTCTCTGCAAATAATTTGTCTGTCTCAGAAAGTCCCTACTACAGGAATAATTACCAGGTAAATTTCTCATCTTTTAAAACACACCATTTTCAGGAAGTCTTCTAGTAAATTCCTTGTCTATGTTCTCATGGTATTTTGTATTTATTTACATTAATTTTTCTCACTGTATTGAAATTATATATTTATATGTTTCTGAGACTCAATAAAATATTAAGGTCAGTGGCTTTTCTTTATATTTAAATCCCTAGTGTTGGGATATAATAGGTACACAATTAATGTTTACGTGTAATTTTTACTTTACCATTAAACTCAGCCTACAAGTTCATTTTTTTTCTATGGTTAGATAACATTCCTCTATGTAGAATATTTAAAAGATATTCACCCCTCCCATTTAAGTAGGTTAAACACTATAATTTTTGTTCATGGATGAGTGACTACTATTGCTTATTACTATAAAAATTATCAAACTGCTTAGTACCTGTCTAATTGAAGCAGAAGTCACTTGCTGATATCTTCATGCTTAATCAATTAAGTCTTAATAAGTAAGGTAATATGTTATTTAGATCAAAAGAAAATAACTATAGTATAACTGGTTCTACCTCTTCTATTATACTGTTTGCAAAAGTAAGACATTTGGAGAGAATAATGGCTGGTAATAGGTTTCCTCCTGTCCTCCCTCTAGGTTTTAGAGAACTTCTCATACCATTGTTACACTTTCAAAGTCTCATTAGTTCATGTAAGAGAGCACCATCCTTAAAACCTAAACATTATCATTCTTCTTTTTTTAAAGAGAGAAAGAGAGAGAGAATCAATTTTTATTGAGTTTTTCACATGGCTTTCATTGCTCTGACACTTTGCTGGGGTTTGAACCCGTGTACTTGCGCATGTAGGGTAAGCGCCGTAACCGCAGACCCACCACTCCAGCTCCAACCCTAAACGTTATTATAAACTAAAATATCTATTGACCAAGTGTGATCGAAGATTACATGGAAGATTCTTGAATACAAAGTTAATTGGAGGAGGAATATTAGGAAATACACAAAAGAATATGATTTCTTCATGTAAGGACACATTTTTATAATTCCCATCATTTTTTGTTATTTCTTCCTCTGAATACTGAAGCAAAAGCCTGGCAACTCAATATCTTGTTTTGTAGTTGTGTTTAAAACAGCAAAAAAATTGGTAATGATTTCTAGGCAATAGATCTTAATCTACTCTTTTAACAGCTGATCATTGAAGCTTGGTCCATCATTTTGCCAGGTACAAAGAAAACTGTCTCAGGGCACTGACTAGTTCTTTGAAATTTTTGCCGTCCGTCTCCCCAGCTCCTTCCTTCTCTCTACCCTTCTCCTGTGGAGTTACAGCCCAAAGTTAGGTGACTTTGGTTAGGAATGCTAATGAGAATTTCTTCCAGGGCTCTATGCATATTTGACCCTCTGATTCGGCTAGCGCAGAAGCTGCCCAGAAAGCTGACTTGCAATAGTATCCGGAGGCAGGTTTGCCGCTTGGTGCCACAGTTTGTCTGTAGCTTTGAAAGCAAAAGCCAGGGTCTGCTTTCATGTATGTTTTGCTTGTTGACAACAGTTACTGAGGCATCATGCCAATTATCAAGGATTATTTTTAAATCCTTAATATGAGGAAAGGAACAAAGTCATTAGATAATCTGACCCAACCCCATAGTTCAGTGCACTACTTAGATCATCTCTTAGTTTGGCTCGTCTGAAGTACTTCAATTTGGATTGCTGATATATATTTTTTTTTTTTGGAGTTTTTTGGGGGCTTTTTGTTTCCTATAAGAACTCCTACTGTAAAAAGTAAAATCATACTTTTAGGAGTCAGCTCAAACTTTCTTCTACTATTACAAACTTCTATCTCAGGGTGCTGACTTTTTCAGGAAACAGGCATATAAAAATGTCTTTTTTTAATACCAAGAATAAAGAGTTTTATTACCTCTGATTTTAAGTTTTTCCAGTTGTCACTGTCCTCTCCTGGACCACATTCTCAGTTGGTATCTATCTGTAGATCCTCCTCTCTGGTTGATAGCAGTGGTTACCATCACTGATGCAAGCTGCTGAGGAAAATAAGCTAAACTCATAATTAAAAAGCAAATTCTTTCCCTGTTCACAAGAATAATATATTTCTGATATCAAATTTGAATGAGTTCATGTTGCCAAATCATGGAATTTCAGTCAAATATGGAAATAACATATTTCTTCATTAGTATATCAATTTTTAGTTCTACAGTAGTTCTTTATAAGTGTTTTTTGGTGGGGTGTTTAGATCACTGATGTTTTTTGATTTTTTCTAGAATTGTCTGTCTTTTTGTGTTATGATCTAAGGATGAGCAGAGAATCAGGATTCAATTTTATTTTTCTTCCAGATTTCAGAATAGCCTTTTGTGCAGCCTCACATTGCTGAGTCACACTTCTAAAACTCATTTTCTCTGGGCCAGAGGGTAAGAAATTGAAATGCGACATAATGAAAACTTGCAATATTATGAATACTATAATAAAGCATTTCTGAAGAGGCCAGTTATTTGTGGCCCCTTTGACTACAATATTTTTCAACCTGCAATTGCCACAAAATAGTGAAGTATTGAACATTTTTGTCTGAGACTTTCAGTGACACTCATTTTACTTCATGTCTAGACACACACACACACCCCTAAGCACATGTAAAAATGAGGTAAAATTTTTATGAAACAAATCTTAATTTGTATTCCCTGCAATGAACTCTGGATATTTTCTTTCTTTTCATTTCTGCTTTTTAAAATGTTGATTAAACTCACTAAATTGATTTTGTGACCCTCTAAAAGACTGCTAATCAGATTGTAAAATACTGCATTTATAGAGAAGGGAAAAGAGCTTTCTAAATTATATACACAGATGTAATGCACAAAACCAAGTGTTTCTATAAATAAATTTGTGTGTATATAAAAATGTATTTCTCCCCACAATACTGCAAGCTGCTATCTGAACAGGTGAAAGAAATGAGATTTGCCTACAAAGGGACTTGGGTAAGCAGAATGGATGTCCTTGAGGGGAAGCTATGAATACGATAAAGACTTATTTTTGTTTATTTTGTACTTGTGACTTATTAGATAAACTCATAAGATTACTTTCTTTCCTCCCCTCAATTATTATCATTTTCTCAAGAATAGTTTGAGTTTAGCAATCATGTTGTACATAGATACAACTTTGGTTAATGTTGATTACAGTGATGAATTAATTTCCTCATCTAAACATAATGAGTAACACTTTGACATAGTTTTGTATACATAATCTTTAAGGGATTTTATTTTATTTTTTAAGATAACTCTTTAGGGCTTCCTTTTCAGCTCTGCTGAGCAAGGGTTAATACATGTTCAT
Source organism: Aplodontia rufa (assembly GCA_004027875.1). Classification (NCBI taxonomy): domain Eukaryota; kingdom Metazoa; phylum Chordata; class Mammalia; order Rodentia; family Aplodontiidae; genus Aplodontia; species Aplodontia rufa. The sequence goes on along the minus strand of PVKS010008538.1, from coordinate 3,998 downwards.
ACTGTAAAATATATCCCCTATAATTGTTCCTGAATTACAGATCCCAAGGGCTATATTCATGACAGTTTAAAAAAGATAAATTTAAAAAGGTTTCATGAGGATTGAGGATTGGCATATTGTTCACATAATGTTAAATATAATTCTAATGAATGGATAACTCACTGATTCAGAAATCTGTGTCCATTAACATCGGAAGCAGAGACTAAGTGTCTAAGTATCTGACCATATGCAATACAGTACTAGACTCACATCAAAGCACTTTGGGGTTTGCCTAAACTAAATATTTTTTATTCTAGGTGAAAGGAAAAAGTGGGAGATTTTTGCTCAGTGGCACTACTCATCTTTTAGTTAACTTATAAAAATTATGCTATCTCATTGCCCCCATCTGTATGATCTGTATCATCTGCACTAACCCCAGCCCAAGTCCCAAACTCTCCTGATACTTTCATCCTGACTGTGGTTGCCAGGAACTCTATCTATCCCATTGTCACTGCTTCTCCCACATCTCCCTAACTGAATCAGGATGGCGCAGATACTGACTCCACAGGCTCTAAGTAGGCTGTCTGGGTTCCAAATCAGTGTGTGTGTGTGTATCTCCATAGTGACATATTTAAATACATATACTTTAAATATATATCTTTCTAATGTATATGTTTGCACAGATATTCACATATATACATATTTGTCTTAGACCACATGATAATAACTGGTGAATCAATGTGAGCATATATGTAAGTGCATTGTGCTATCTTTTCAACTCTTGTATAGATTGGAAATTTTTTAAACTAAGAGTTGAGAAAAACAGACCATATTCTGGTCATAAGTGCTCAAAACATGCTAGTTATTATTTTTGTGACTCCTGCACCGTCTACAGGAGATAGCTTCCCAGCCCACTCTTAGGTAATTTAGACATTTGGTTCTGATCTTCAGGAGACAAAGTGATAATCCATTTGCCTACTTTTACTTTTAAAAATGGATTGGAAGTTTGTAGGATGGATGTTTCCTGACTGAGAAACCTGTTTGAGTTGTATAATCACTTAATTATTTATAGGTACAGGCAGTTCTAATTTAACAGAGTTAAAAGTTCACTCTCACTGAATTAGGCCTTCATTTCCTATAAGCAAGCTAATCTCCCTCTTGAGTATTTCACTCTCTAGCATAGTAAGAAAAACAGAATAGTAGGAGAAACGCAACATACACATACACACTCCAACTGACCAATCAACCAAACCTTTCTCCCCAGTTTGAACAATTTCTTTCAATTATATTTTAGGAAAATTGAAAGCTCAGTTCTCTATTGAAGTTTATCTTTCTTCCCAAGGTGATGTCTTGGTGTAGGGAAGGCTCTGTTTTGAAAATGGGACTTTCGTGAGTGAATCATCCTTTCTTCTGTTTGAGGCAGGGTCATGCATTATGTTCAAGATGAAGAAGCAGAATGGCTCATCTTTCCATCTCTGGACTGATATCTCCTGAGATGTGATTCAGGTAGATGCCCTTGAAGGGTCTGAAAGCTAGTATGATTGCCCTGAAAGAAACTCTTATCTTCTATAGCTGCAGGGCTGAGTTTTCTGAAAATCCAACTCAAAGTCTTTTCATGGGAGTGATTATGTAGTGAACAAACTCCAAGATAGTCTCCAGTTATTCCCACCTTCTCGTATTCATATTTTTGAGTATCACTTTCCTTGGAATGTGGGTGTGGATGTGACTTGCTTCTCACCAAAAGAATACAGCAAAAGAGATGGGATTCCATTTCCATGACTATGAAAGATTCTGTGTTGCCTCCCTCCTATGCTGGTTTCCATAGAGGAAACCAGCATAGGAAGCCCACCAGGTAAGTTGCTGAGGGAAGCTTCTGACCAGTAGTCAGCTAGGAGCTAAGGCCATCAATCAAATAACCTTACAGAACCCAAATCCTGACATCAGCCACATGAGCTTAGAAGATTCTCCTCCGGTGGGGCCTCGGATGGGATGCCCCATTGAAGCCTTGTGTGAGATCCTCAGGCAGGCTATCCATCTATGCTATGACTTAGCATAGATGGCTATCCATCTATTCTGACTCATGTGGTGAGATAATAAATCTGTGTTGGTTTAAGCTGCTATGTGTGTAGTAATTTTTATGAAGCCACATATAGCTAATATATAACTTTTGCCACAAATTGAGCAACCAAAGAAGCTGACAGAATATGAATTCCAAAACCTCTGGACTTATCCATGGATTTATTTTGGAACTACTTTTCTTTACAGAAAATTTAAATGTCCAGGAACAGAATTTGATTAAGTTCAAGCAAAGTCATTTTCCTGAAAACTTTCTGTGTGCCCCTGCATTGTGACAGATCCTTGAAATACAAAAGCAAATATAATGCAGTCCTTAGCTCAAGGAGTTTAGCTCTGCTGGAAGAAGACAGATCTGCAGGGCTTCCTACCATAAGGCCTCATGTTTAGACTATGTATTTTTAAAGCAGCCTATAATGGTTAATTTTACATGTCAACTTGCCTGGACCATGGTGCCTAACTGAGTTGGATGTTATTTTGGGAGTTTCTGCGAGGGCTTTTTTGAGGACAAGATCGATATTTAAATCACTGACCTCTGCGTAGAGTAGATTGCCTTTCATAATAAGGGTGGCCCTTATCCAATCACTTAAAGGCCCTAACAAGGGCCTTGAAGACTAACCTCCACTGTGCAAGAAGGAATTTTGCCAGCAGAAGAAAAGGTCTAAAGATACTTGAACTTGAACTGCAACATCAAGCCAGTATCTTAAAATAAATCTCTCCCTCTCTGTATGTATTTCCCTTTCTATTGGTCTGTTTCTCTAGAGAATCCTGACTAATACACACTCCACACCTCAACACTGTTTTCAAATGTAGCCTATAAGTTTATTCCATATTAAAGTATGAACCATCACTTATAAGACAGCTTGTGTCTGTTATTTGATGCTTTCTGTGGCATCCTCACTAGATTGTTAGTTCTTGGAGAATACCTGGGTGTTGCTTCTTTTTTTTTTTATTTTTAATTTTGTTACCAATCCCCCAAAATAGCTACCAGAAATGAACCACTTATTAGCTGTGTGACTTTGGTCAAATTACTTCATGTCACTAAATTTTAATTTTCTCATCTATGAAATGTGGATAGTAAGAGTAGACTGCTGTTTAAGATTGATTGAGATAAACTACAAAAATTTAGTGTAATTCTTAATACTATAGTAAGCACTCAATAGATCTTATTGTTATATTATTTTAACTGCACCAGATAAAAATGTTATTATTTTTTTGCACTGGAAGAATAGAATTCAACGAATACTTATTAAATACAAATTTACAATGTTAACACAAGATAGAAAACATTATGCCCAAGATGAAGAGTAATTGTGTACAGAAGCTTTAACTTAACATGTTTGAGACATATGAGTACTTAACTAAAGTCTCCTTTAATAATGTAAAACATGGTTGTTAGGTACATTTTATGAAAAAGGAAGTATGGAATAAAAACTCTTATTGGGATTCTTTTGCAGAGGTTTTTTTTTTTTAATTGAGAAATTTATTATTGAACAACCATACACAATTTTAACAAAGTAATATAAAATGTGTATAGATTCTGGATACTAGAATTACCCCCAGTAATTACCCAATTACCCATCCTTATCCCTCCCTTCCCCATCCCACAATATCTCTAAAAAAGTATTATGTTGTATAACATTACACCTTATCTGGATTTAACACATGATAATAGACCATCTTTCTCACTGGCCAGGGTCTAGATCCAGCCTCCACAGATGAGTGGAGACATTCAACCCTTGGTTCTCTGGGTTAAGCTGATTTTACTCCTCATAATTTCTTCCATAGCCATCCATTTACCTTCAAAGGCTGCAATATCATTGTTTCTAATTGCTGTGTAAAATTCCATGGTATAAATGTACCACAGTTTTTGGATCCATTCATCCAGTGAGGGACATCTGGGTTGTTTCCATAATCTAGCAATAGTAAATTGAGCTGCTATGAAC
>PVKS010008537.1:0-67846 GCA_004027875.1 Aplodontia rufa | reverse complement strand
GCCATGATGCTGAACTTCCTGGCCTCCAGAACTGTGGGTCAAATATACTTCTATTTTTATATATTATGCAGTCTCAGATATTTTGTTTTAAACAGAAAATTGATCAAAACAGTAAGGACCATGAGCTTTTGGGATTTGCTTAACCAGTGGCCACCCAGCTAACATGGGTGCTTTTGGAGAAATGGGGATTGCAGAGGGGGGGAAAAGTCTGGATGCTGTTTGATCCTCTCTGTGCAGCTCTGGATTGTTTGGGCTGATCTGGGGCTGGGGCACTGCCAGGTAGAGAAGCAGGTTAGTCAGATGTCATGGGAAAAGGATAAAGGGATTTGGTGAAAGACTGGACCTAAGGTGAGTGAAGAAACTGGAAGAAGTTCCCTCTTTGAGAGTGTAATGAGAAGAACAATGTTAGGATGGGAAGATTGGGGAGAGTCACAACCTTAAAGATAAGAAAGAACACCAGTCTACTATTAACTGAGCACTGTGAGAGAAAAGTACAAGCCAAAGTACTTACATTGTCCCTGGAGAAAAAAGACACAAATATATAAGGATATGAATAACCAGTGATTGATTTGGAGAGCAGTCCAGGCCATGAGGAAGGATGCCTCATGACACTAGAGAATTAGTTTGGGCATTTAATGACTTTCCAGACGATTTATGTAGAGTAACTATTAGAAGGTCCCTGCTGGCTGGGAAGAGGAGGGAAGATAAGGCCATATGTTAAAAGTGCTATCTGAGATGCTTTTGAAGCATTGGTAGGGAAGGCAAAGGTGGAGAAGATAGGCAAGATGGCACAAGCAAGAATGTGGAGGCTGAAAGGCCAGAGGCAGGGCAAATGTTCAAAAGTGGTGACATTAGAGGTGAGTAGCTGCATGTAAAGTTGAAAAGGCAGATGAACATATGGAGTCTTATTATCCGTGCAAGTTTAGCCTCCTTCTGACCCAGGTTCCTTGTGTATAAGCAAACATAAGGGAAGTACCTTCCAAACGGGGCTGCTGTGAGGACTAGATGATAATAATGCATTTGAAGAGAGTATCTTAGTACTTGATGCACAGCAAACACTCAGTCAGTACTAACAATGCTTATGATGACCATGATGATGACGATCATGGAGGCTTCAGTTACTGGAAATGCGGTGGAAGACAATTGTGTCAGCTTTCTGTCACTATAGCAAACACCTAAGACAATTATTTTATAAATAGCAAATGTTGATTTTGGCTCACAGCTTTGGAGGTTCCAGTTGCCTGTGGTGAGGTAGTCCATCCTGGCAGGAGCATGTGGTTGAGCAAAACCACTCAACTCTTCACCAGGAAACAAAAAGCCTAAGAGGAAGGGACCAGGGTACTACAATTCCCTTTCAGGGCATGCTCTCAATGCACTAAGATCCTCACATGAGGACCCACCTCCTAAAGTTTCCACCTCATCCCAATAACACCATCCTAGGGACTGAACCTTTAACGCATGGACTTTTGGGGGACGTTCACCATCCACACTATGGTAACAGAACATGGTAAACAGAGACCAAGGACATAGAGGATGTTGTAAAGCCTCACCATTGATTTTTATTCTACAGCTCAAAGGGAATTTTAAAGTGTTTTAAAGCATGGTTATGAGTTACAATTCAGATGGATTTTCAGGGACCAATGGAGTGAACTGATTTAAGGAAGACAAGACTGGAGGCAGGAAGTTCCTATCGGTGGTATGACTACAGCCCAAGAAAGAGATGGCAAAGTCCTACCTAACCCAGGGAAATATCAGTGGGTATTAGTTAAAAGATAGAGGGATATTTGAGAGCTTTTATGGGGTAAGGTTGACAAGAGTTGGTGAAGGAAAAGAAAGAACCAAGGGTATTCCCAGAGTTTCTAAGCTAGTAATATCCCCTCTACTGATATGGCAGACTGCAAACAAAGCATGTATAGGAAAGACAAAGGTAAAGATCACTTGGAAATGTGGAATCTGAGGAATCTGTGGGCAACAAGGTGGAGAGGTCCAGTAGCCTATTGTGTCTATGACACTGAGACTTATTGGAAGATCCCAGGTAGAAATACAAATTTGGATGTTATCAGCACTGATGCCTATGGAATCATAAGAAAGGATGGTACTGTCCAGAGAAAGAATGTAAGATGAGAAAAGGAGAGGAGCAAGGGCAAAACACTGGGAAATATCACCTCTTATGGAGCAAACAGAGAAAATCAGCCTATCAGAGAGGTTGAGAGAGAAGCAAGACAGTGAGGTGTGATGGAAACTAAGAGAATAGAGTTGGAAGAAAGGCGAGACCATCCATCTTAAAAGCCACATATAGGTCCACCAGCACGGGACCGAGAAGGGGCCAACTGACTTGGCAAGTAGAAGTGCAGGAAGGGGAGGAGGAATGTGAAGGGAGGAAGTATGAAAGAAGACGTTGACTCTATTTTTTGATATTTTGTTGAAACATGGAAAAGAGAAAGCAGACAAAGGAAGGCAGGGAGAAACAGTTATAGGGGACGTAATTTTCCTTCTATTGAGAGACTGAAGGAAGTTTTCATCAGACTAGAAGGAACTTAGGGATAGAAAGAATTCGTAGAGGCTGAAGAAAAATGAGATATACCTGGATCAAAGTCCAAAAGGAGGTAGGTGAACATGATACCAAGAACTCACAAGTAAGGAATGGAATAGGAACCAAGTGAGTGAACAAGCAAAACTCATCTTTTTCATCTTTTGTGAGACTCCAGGCAAGAAGATGAATGGATTAGCTTTTTTGAAGGTGACTTTGTTATGGCTTAGGTCTGAGGTCTCCTCCAAAAGCTTATTTGTGAGACAATAAAAGAATTTTCAGAGGTGAGATGGTTAGATCATGAGAGTTGTAACCTAATCAGTGGACTAATCCAGTGATATAGATTAACTGCAGTAATTGTAGGCAGGTAGGGTGTGGTTGGAGGAAGTAGGCAACTGGGAGTGTGCCTTTGGGGTTCGTAGTTTATCCTTCAGGAGCAGAGCTCACTCTCCTTCCTGGTTACCATGTCCTAAGCTGCTTTCCTCTGCACACCCCTCCAACAGGATGCTGTGCCTCACCTCGGGCCCAGAGCTATGGAGTTGGCTGATCATAGACATGGACTGAACTTCTGAATCCATGAGTTAAAATAAACTTTTCCTCCTCTGTTCTTGTCAGGTCTTTCAGTCACAGCAATGCAAAGTTGACTAAAACAAGGGTCAGTCTTAAAGTTTGCACTTAACAACTTCAAGTTTTTTCAAGAAATGAAAGTAGAGGCCATATGTCATAAGTGAAGCATGCAGGTGATTATTAAGAACCTTCTGGAAAGTTGTGAAGATAATTTTTACTAACAAGGTGCTAAGCAAAGGCAAGAAAAATGTTTATCATCAACCCTGAGGCTCAGTTGAGGGACACCATGAATTGTAGGAACTACAATCTGCAATATCTTCCCTCCTTCTAAATAACTGAAACAGGAGGAGAAATGCAGACTATAGTGTTCATTCAGGTGGAACTTTGCCATGTAGGTTCAGGAAAAACACAAGAATGAAAGACAATTTGGGTGCATAGTTGTTTCAAGGAACAGCCATGAAAACAGGCTCCGGAAAGTAACAATAATCCTTCTGTCTTCTTGTTTATCTCAGAAAGACTCAAGGGAAAGGAATGACCCCAGAAGAAATTATGTGAGTCTCTTAATCATTATTATTTAACGGTGAGACCCCATTTTCATTTTTGCTCCAATTTGCAATTATGAAAAACAATATATTTAACTTTAATTGTCTCCTTCTCCTTACCCTGAGGTTAGGTAAAGTTTTGGAAACTCCAAAATCGTTGGATGAGCTTCCATAACAATGAGACATTTCACTGGTGATGTGGGGGACAGCAGGCACTTTATGCACCTTTAGCCAAGGAGCAGTAAATGTTTACCCAGATCTGAGGGGGAAGGTCATCCAACTCTAGGTAGCAATGACAGAAGAAAGCACAGGACATCACTTAGCAAATAAACAACTAGAATATTTTGGAAAATGTACCTGGTTAGTCCCCCAAAGAAGAGTGGGACACGAAAGAAATAAAGAGATTATTGTTGGGACTGGAGTAGTGGCTCAGTGGTTGGAGTGCTTGCCCGGCATGCGTGAGGACTCAGGTTCAAGTCCCAGCACCATGTACACAACTAAGTGTTGGAGCAATGAAAAAAAAACCCTAAATAAAGTTGATTCTCTCTGAAAAAAAGGGGTGGGAGATTATTGTTTTAAAAGCACAGTTTATGGTCTAATAGAAGTCAATTGCTTGGATAGAAATATTAAGAGTGTGTTGAACGAGGTGGCGGGGCTACCTTAATCAGGAGAACCATCCTGTTTGCTTGTTGGTAATGGTGGCAGCACATGAGGATTATTTTCTCTTCCTGTTTGGGGACCACCCTGTAAGTGGAGATGGAGAGGAAGAACCTATGTGTGTTACTCTACAAGTGTTATTACACGTCCTCAGGTCCCCACAGGGCTCTGAGCATGCATTCTGATTCCTCCAGCAGGTATTTCAGAAAGGCCTTTCCTACACATCAATTGCAAAATAAAAAGCTCCCCTGAGATGGCCTGACCCATTCAGTGGCCCATGAAGACATGCAGATAGCTTGGGTACCATCCTGACTTTGAACAAAAAGATCATTGAACTAGAAAGTCACAAAGATATATTGTCAAAAGTAATAACGACATTTTTGCAGCACATTGTGGCTTCCAAAGGAATTCCTCGTGTTGTCATATCTGGTTCCACAAGACTTTCTGTAGTGGGTTGTTACTCGGAGTAAAAACAATCACTTCCATTTCTTAGCTTGAAAATATATTTTTCCATTATGTACATTTGATTGTATTTCTCTATTGCTTTCCTTGTTATTCTTAAGTCATTTTTATTTTTGCTCTCCTACTCTCAGAACCTTCAATAAATTTCTAGAATTAAATAAGATCTCTTGTGCACCACTTTCCATGGCTAGGCTCAGCCTGTTCTTCCAACATGATCCTGTGCACGTTTGCCTCCTCTGACACCCATTTCCTGATCTTTGTTCTCCTCTCCCTCCTCCAGTCATGCCCTTTCCTTCCTCATCTCCTGACCTCGCTGATGGTAGCAAGTCTCCATCCTAAATTTCAACTCTTAAAGAGTTTTCTTACTAACACCTTTTTAATAAAAAGTAATTATTTCCTTTTTGAACTTCCCAATGTATTTGATAGCCTCCTTTCAAAAACTGTCACAACAACATCAAGGACAGGCAGTAAAAATCTCTTACTAGATTATAACTTCTTGAAAGCTGTGGCTCTTTTCTTTTTATTGCAAAACCCAGAACGAGTGTCACTTCTGATATGAACTGTCTTCCATGAGAATGTAGAAATTCCCTTCTCTCCCTACCCCGTCATGTTTGCTTATTGCATTGTATTGAAATGGTTGGTTTTGATGTTTATTTTCCCTATTAAGCTAAACACTCCTGAAATGGAAAAAGCATAGTGGCTCAGTAGTTAGATTGCCTGAGGTTAAATCTCGGCTTTGCTATTTACCAGTAATGTGACCTTGGTCAAGTTACTTAAACTCTGTGCTTCAGTTTCCTTATTGTTAAAGTAGAGAGATAATAATAAAACCTATTGAAAAGTTTTGGGGGTAAGCATGAATCAAAATTAACTTCTACACATGTATGAGTTTGTCAGGAGGAACCCAACAACTATATACAACCATAAAGCTCAAATTAAAAAAACATTTTTCCACATTAAAAAATAAATAGGAAGATTGAAAACTCACAATAGAAAAAAAAATAAAGGCACCTATCTCCAAGCATTGCTGAGAGGATTAAATGAATTAATGCACATAAAATGCTTATCAGATAGCATGCCACTATCATTTTTATCCTATGCTGTCCTTTGCATTTTATTGACAAGAACAATGTTAAAACTAGGTAGGAGCATGGCAGGTGTTTGTTGAATAAATGAATGACTAGAGGAGGGAAGGTGTGTGTGATGCTTCTTTCTGATAAATTCTGAGCTCAAAGATAGATGCTATCTTCACCTACAGCTCTCCCACACTAAATTAATATGAGGTTTTAAATAAATGATCAATAAACATTTGCAGAGCTTTATAAATATTGATGCAGTAACTGGAAGATTGAGAACAATAAAAATATATTCTGTAACAAATTAGGTTCATGTCAAATAAATGGCCACCCAGGATTTACATTATGGTTGTGAGACACATTTCCCTTTTGTCTTGAAGCTCCCCGTTGGAAAGATTATTTAACATGCTTGGTTGATTTTAGCCACACCCTCGTGCTCCCATAACGAGGAGGAAAGCCACAAGACCGATGTCAGCGTGATGGTGTAGGCAGCCAGTGGCATGCGAAGGGAGAATTCTGTGGTGCTGAAAGGTGGATTTAGACCTAGAACTAGATGCCACCAGGAAAGGCGTGAAGAGCCGTGTAGTAGCTCTGCAGTGGATCCCAGGGATAAGAAAGAACTCTCAACACCAGAGGAAGTTTCCCTCCACACAGAAACTTCGGCTGGCTACACTAACTCAAATGAAGACTTTGTAAGGGCAGATTTAAAAGAGGAAAATCCTTTGTTGGCAGATACATCTGGAGGGAATGGGGCTATTTCACAGTCCAGCAAACACGCATGCTCATGTCAGTGACCACGTGGCAAAAAAACCAGGAAGTGCTTACACTGGCTTCTTCCCCTGGGTCCCCCATTGTCACTCAACTTTCCTCATTCTGTGTTGGAGAGGCTTTTTCCCCCCCTTTCCTTTCTCACCTTGGCTTTTTAAAGTAACATCAGTGAAGCAGCTAATGAGGCGGTGGAAAGCAAGCTGGTCCGTTCAGGGTTGCTAATGACTCCATTCCCAGGAGCCTAATCAAAGATTTGTACATTTAATTGCTGTCAAGCCGGCTCCAACCACCTGCCATTTCTGCAGCACCTGAGCTCCCAGCTCAGTAGCCCCTGATTTTAAATGAATCTATCACAAGTTTCAAAGGCCAGAAAGCCAGGCTGCTGGGCAACCTTGAATGAGGTTTATCCAGGAGGGCAGAGAACAAGGGGCCTACCTGAAAGGTGTGGCTTATGTGATGGGGTTGGCCTTGGAGGGACACCTGCACCTAGTAGGATCTGACTTCTGCTCACCAAGGGGGAAATAGGGATAGGTGCAGTGAGAGTAGGAGTATGGAAAGAAAGAGAAGAGAGAAGAAGGTGACATCTGATCACATTCTTCAGAATGTATGGAGACTTCAACCTTGAGGATAACTTAATTTTCAACCCCAGTGGTGAGTTTTCAGTCATTGCGTGCTGGGATCCTTTCCAGTTAAAATGGTACTTATTTTATTGTCTTCCCTCAATCCAGGTAGCAAGTTGTTCTCTGAACCCTTTTGGAGATTTGGAGAATGAGAAAAACAGTTAATCTGACCTGAATTTAACCTTGTGTTAAAACAGGGTGGATACCTCATGAGGTATGAATCAGAAAGCTAAGAGAATATTGGTTAATCATTATAATAATTGCAATAAAAAACTCCTTAGCTCATATACTGCATTTTAAAAATTTGTCCAATATAGTCTTACATATTGGAGGGAATGGTTGTTACATATTCATGCATACATGGAAATTGACAAAGTAAATTAAGGCTGATCCTAGTCCAGGATCTTCCCACTTCATCCACTCCCCACTCTGATGTCTCCTCTGCAACACCACCATGTTATAGATAGAAATGAGCATACACTGAATTCTAACCTTATCCTTCTTGCCTATATAGTAGGTTTATTAGGTATGCTTATTACATCTGATCTTTTGAGATCAATTTCTAGAGCAGCTCTTCACAAATTTGATCACACATCAGAACCATCTGGAGGATTTATTAAGTTCACTTGCTGGGCCCTAACCCCATGGGTTCCAGATTCAGTCGGTCTGAGGTAGGACCCAATGATTTCTAAGTCTAATGAGTTCCTGGGTCTTGCCAATCCCACCAATCTGTGAGGAATGATCTTCAAGCCTCTTGGAAATGCCCAGTTTGCTGTTTACGTAGTGAGATGTCACTTACCAAGAACTCAACCAGCTGTGTCTGCCTGTCAGTAACAGAGTTGGCCATAGGAAAGAGGCACTGACCCTGAGTACTTCATGGTTCATTTTTTCCTCCCATCATAGCCACATATCGTATGTAATGGGAGGAGATCCCACAGGCTGTCACTGGTGGACAAGAAGGATGCCTTAAACTGCAGAAAAACAGACCTTCCACGCCAGAATCCTTTTGAGCAGAGTGTATTTGAGAATTCATTTCCCCCAAGGGTGACCATCCACAGTAATTTGCCCAGGACCAAGAGTTTACCAGGACTCCCAGTGCTATAAAACTGAGAGATTCCAAGGTCCCTGTTCACCTTTCTCTCCTTCTGCATCACGAAGGGGATGCTGTTAATTCAGATTTACAACCAATATAAAGGTAAACATTGTCACATTTTTCCATACTCTTTCCATCACAAAAAGAGGGGGACCCAAGGTATTTTGGGTGTTTGGTATCTTCTTTCCTTATCCCCAGTTTGCTATTGGCAAATTATTGCTCTAGGCAACGTAGGGACTGGACATAGTTTTCGTCATTTACTAACAATAAGGAAACTCTCTTATTTCTTTATGGAAAAAACTTGTTAAACTTCAACCGATTTATAAAAGAAATCAAGAAGGGGTTAGAGCAGTGGCTCAGCAGTTATGGTGCTTGCCTGGCATGTGCAAGTACATGGGTTCAAACCCCAGCACCCACGTACACAACTAAGTGTCAGAGCAACAAAAACCACGTGAAAAACTCAATAAAAATTGATTCTCTCTGTCTCTCTCTCACTGTCCTTCTGTCTTAAAAAAGAAAGAAAGAAACGAAATTAAGAAAGACATATCTCCTTAAACTTTCACTGAGACTTATAGCTTCTGGTAAGCCTTGGCCTGAATTTCTAGCATCTTTTAGAACCAACCAGTTGGTCTGAGAAGATATTGTAGAAACTAGCTATGTTCTAAAGCTTTCTGTTAATTGTTGTTTTCTTGTATTTATTTGTCTTTCTCAGCTCTGTGTGGTTGTCACCATGTTCCAGACAAATGCACACTTGTTTTGATTTCCTCCTTACTGCTTAGTCTATTTATATCTGGGGACCCTGGAAAGTGTGCAAGATAACCTTACTAGAAAGCTAAATTAATTATAAGGAGCAAACACCATATGATATGCCAATCAGATGGGAAAATATTGTTGATTGTTATTCACTTACGACCCTAAATCTTTCCCTGGAGTGCTTGAAATCACAGAAACCAGGTACATTTGCTCTTTATTCACCTTTGGAATTTAAATCTGAATATACCCATGACCTGTGAAGGTAGAACAAAAGAATAAGTACTATTTATTTGACAAGACTAAGCCAGCAAGTGTAAGTGTGAGTATATATTTTTATGGAAAAACTGAATTGGTAGACTTACTTATAGAAAATCTTTGGGTTGAGAATTGCTGAGTAGCAAAACTGCCCAGAAGAGGAGACCCCTGGCTCTGGATTCGTTTGAGTGACATCATGAGAATGGCCTGACGCTCCACCTTGCTTTTCTCATCATGAGTCAGGACTGAAGCACCACTGTTCTCTGGGAACATTCTTCTCTAAACAGGACCCCTGGGCAGCTTTCATAGCACCTACCTTCATGTCACAATTAGTGCCAGGTTTTAGCCCATGTAACACAGCCTTGGGTCCATGCATTGGGTGCACGCATTCCTCTTCCAATTTGATTGCCAACACTTTTTTCCTTATTAGTTGAATATGGAGTTACAATTGAGGGGGACTCATCAAACAATCCAGAACAAATGTATATTTACATAGTTATCCAAGGCTGCTGCCATGTCATGGATGCCCCTCTTGGGTTCCCCATGGTTTTGTGTTTGCCCCCAAAGAACCCCTGGACTGCCAACATTTTCAAGGCAGGATCCAGGATGTATTCGTAGTGGGTTGCCTCATCCAGAGCCTGGCTCCTAGTAGGTGTTCAGTAAGTATTAGTTGATCGAGAGTGGCTGTTACAACTGAAGCAGTGTCAGTGATTCTCCACACTTTCCCAGCTGATCATTTCTGCACAATTTATTATGATTTTAGTATTGTAAATAGGATTTGGGTAAAGTCAAGATATTCTTAATGTTTGGCCCTTGTAGCATGCAGCCTGGGTACAGGAACAGTGAAAGGTTAAATTGACTACTCGTTGAGAGATGAGATTGAAGACACAAGGACAGAGGACAATTGGACTGCTTTGTTTCACACAGAGTTCACACACTTCACTCCCTTGGGCCCCATAAAACTCAGAGCTACGGAAAATAGAATCATTGGGATGCTCTTCCCTCTTGCTACCTTGTTTCTCTCTCTCTTTTGCATGTAAGTGGGTGCCTTCTCCTGTACCATAGGTGAAACTCTGGCCCCTGGAAACCACTATTGTAGCCCTGTAATTCTTGCCAAGAATAATGCTCAATATGGTTCTTCTGTGGGACAGAGGTCAGCCTTGCTCACGCTCCTAGTTTCTATGTGAATACCACCCAGGTATTAACGTCAACTGTAGAAGCGATGGAGAATGTTCTTCACTGGAAATCTTGATGTTAATGACAGGTGTGACTTACTTTATCCAGCAGATGTGGCTCCAAAGACCTTGAAAAAAAAGTCACACTTCTAGAATTCTAACCATATTTAAAATGTACTAGAAAAAGCTGGCTACTTAAAGGAGGTGTCTGTGAATCCTTGCAAAATATTCTCCTTGCTAGTGGAATGTCAATGGTAATTGGATTTGCTCCAAGTCAGGTGCATGCCAACTGGGAAAAGCTAGCTATAGGTGGCATGGGGATGCATGGTTATAATGTTTGGAGTCCGCAAAGGGCTTGGGCTTTGGTTTTCCTCTTTCATCTATTGCTCTACTGCCTCACTAGTGCCCCCTCCCATCCCATCCTCTGTCCCTTCCCCCACCCCCTTTCTGAAGCAGTTTCAGTGATTCTCCACATACTCCCCGCTGATCATTTCTGCACAATTTATTGTGATTTTAGTATTTAGAAAGGGAAGAAAGAACTTTTAACTATTCCTCACTTCATTCCTTCACTCCAAAGATATGGGTTTCTTGCTATAGGTTGAGGAGGGAAGTTAAGATCTGTGCAAAGAGCAGTGGAGGAGATGCAATCCTTAGAGCACAGGGTAGCAGCCAGGTGGCATTAAGCCACTTCTGAACTCTCTCCTCTTTCTCTCTCTCTCTCAGGCACATGACCCAGCTGAGAAGGGGGACTGCATGTGATCTGTAGCATATACACACAGCTTTTTTTTCTCGCTCTGTTCTTCTTTTCCCTGTATATTCACCAACCCCACATGCCGTGTTCCCAGTTCTTAGTTTCCCTTGTAGGCACGATGGAACCTTGGAAGATGTTCGAGCAGGGATGCGTTGTGAGGTGCTTTGCTTCGGGGTTAACTATTCCAGAACAGTGCAGGAATCTCTTTCAGTTAGGTGGTGAGCCAGAGAGAGAGGTCAGAGTCTAGGCAGGGTATTTAGCTTATCAGTGGTCACTGCAAGAATTTTCCCTGCTATAAACTTCCTGACTTTCTGACCTTTCTGGTGAGAAATTTCCAAGGCTGTTCTTATGCCAACCAAAAACATGACATGATCTATGTTTCTTGTGCAAAGTAGCAGTAGAATCAGTGGTATCAGGAAGGTGCGTGAGAGGTTTGATTTATTGCCCATTCCTTTGTGGGGGTGATTCTAGTGATTTCAAACCTAACAATAGAATTCTGTAAGACTGTGCAGTACTTGTGTGGATGTCCACCTGCCTTGAACCTTCCTCATGTCACTCAGTGGTGATGCCAATCAAACACTCCTATATACCTGGCCAACACAGGAAATGCCAGTTAATTTAAAAAATCCATATATCCAGGTAGTTTCGATCGCATTGTCAAACATACCTGAATGCTTCCTAGAAATGTCCCATTGTAAATCAGGTGCTTGATTTTCCGTGGTCTGACTTTTCTGTACAAAATCTTGACATTTGCTTTATATCTCTTTTACAGAAGTTCACTTCAATGTGCATCTTCCTTCACAGGAGAGAAAAGCTTTCTATTTTGATGATGGATTCAGCTCAAAGATGCAGAACATCAGTGTCACTGAAACGCCATCAGCAGCAGCACCAAAGAGGTGAGCTCATGGCTCCTCCCTACCGTCCAGAACTTGGCCACCATTGGGTCAGATTCCATCCTCCAACCTCAGCTCGTTCACCTGCACAACAGGATGCTAAACCCCCTCTGGAAAGTTCTCAGGAGAGCACAGTGAGATGTCATGTGCAGTGCTGGGAAGCTACATGCATGCCACCATGCTTTTGCTCACAGCGTATCCAGGCCTTTGCCCTCAGCCTAGAGGGCCTTCAGTGGCCCTCTCAGAGTAGCACTCAGCTTGCCCTGCTGCGTGGTTGATGCCCAACCCTGACCCAACTTAGTTATGGATTTAGTTGTTCTCAGTTGAAAGCGTTGGCCTGAATATTTATGTGGGTTGAAAGTGATATGATCTCAGTCATTTGTTTAATTCCCCATTTTACAAATATATTTATTTTAAAATTATTTTTAGTCAAGCTTATGGAGGTATAATTTACATATACTAAAATTCACTTCTTTAGTGTACGGATCTGAGTTTTGACAAGCACATATTCTTTTTTTTTTTTTTGAAGAGAGAGAAAGAATCAATTTTTATTTATTTTTTCCTCTAGCCTTTATTTCTCTAGTTGTGTATGTGAAGCTGGGGTTCAAACCCGGGTCCTCACACTTGCCAGGCAAGCTCTGTAACCGCTGAACCACCGCTCCAGCTTTGAGAAGCCCTTATTCTTATATGACCATCACCATAATTGATACATAGAACAGTTCCATCACGTGCTAGAGTTTCCTTGTGCTTTTTAGAGTCAACCTCTGGAAACCTTTGACTGGTTTTCTGTCCGTATGGTGGCGGCTTCTTCTTTTTTATACCAGGGATGGAACACGGGGGTGCCGCTGAGCCACATTCCAAGCCCCCCTTTTTTTATATTGAGGCAGGGTATCTCTAAGTTACTCAGGGCCTCACTAAGTTGCTATGGCTGGATTTGAACTTGTAATCTTCCTGCCTCAGTCTCCCAAGCCACTGGCATTACAGGCTTTCCAAGCATGGCCCGCAGTCCCTATGGCTTCTTACTGTTCCTTTTAATTCAAGAGTAGTGTTCCATTGCGTGGAGGGAGGACTGTTTGGGTTTCAATTCAGTGGCTGAAGAAGATTGAGATTGTCTCAATATTTTTGGTGATTATAAACACAGCTCTAGCCATCAGTGTAGTGTTTAGTATGTACATGCATCTGCATTGGACATTTGGTTTCAGGAGATGTATTGAAGTTTGGTCCCAGATGAACACTCAGAGACTGAAAGACTTAGGGTTCCCCTCGGGAGAGGAGAGAGAAAAGTTCCTTAGTCATCAGTCAGGCCCGGACCTGTCAGTTAAACATGGGCTAGCTGCAGCAGGAGACTGTTATTATTTTCACTGAGGACATTTGTCGAGTAGAAATTAAAATTAACTCCATTTTTCTGAGCCCCTGGGGAAAAACATAAGTGCATGATGGCAACTATCAATTTAGTGGGCATGAGGCTACCTAGGTGGTTAAAGTGATATTATTTCCATTTATTCTGGCAATTCCCAGTGTGGGTCACTTATGTGTACTTTTTCAAATCATGGGTAGCTGTTCTTTAATAGCTAAGGAAGAATAGAGAGCCTGTGGGTTGGTAGCTTATTTACTGACTTCTTCAGGGTCATTCAGCTTGGATAAACTGTTTTCTGGCTAACGTGGTGGTGGTGGGGGTTGTTCTTAGTTAAAATAGCTGTATTGGAATCTCTGCTGCACACACGTCTCCAAGATGATGATTAAAGCTCATTGTAGATCTCAGGCTTAGCTCCAAGTCAACATGCTTTCTCCCTGTACCAAAATAGGAGTCAGGGAGGGAGTAACAGGTATGCTAGGAAAGTTTGGCCAACTCCAGAAGCCCACCAAATCTCTTCCACCTTTTCTACATCTACTAATTTAATGATATTTTTAGAGTATTTCAGTTTTATTTTGTGGTCTGGTGCTATCTAAAACATTATTTCAATGAGGAAATAAGTTTGGAGTTCTGAACAACCAACTTACAAATATAACTTTGAATAAATGCCATGAATAATCCAAGGGCTATGTCTATTAACAGTTGACTTACCAAACTATGGGCTTTGGGTTTATGCGTTATCCACATTGGAAGGCATCGGATCATCCAATGGCCAAGTTTTACCAGTATCACTGATAAGTACTGAGACCTTAATTATAGTAAAAATGACAGCAGTAGTGACAAGAGCTAACTTCTCATTAGCATATTGGTGAAGAGAGTGAACATTTGAGTTAGTGCTAGTTTTGACTACTTCCTCCCTGTGCCCATTGAAATAGGAGTAAGGATTAGGTAATCCATGACTATACTCAAATCTCAGTTTTAACATCTGTTGGCTGAATATTGTTTGCAAGATGTCATCTCTCCAACTTGTGGATTTTTATCTGAAAAATGTGGATAAATAATAAATTGTCTTAGTCAGCTTTTGCATCACTGTGACCAAAATACCAATTAAGAACCACTTAAAGGCAGAAAAGTTTACTTGGGGCTCATAGTTTCAAAAGTCTCTGACTCCTTTGCTCTGGGCCCAAGGTGAGGCAGCACATCACAGGGGAAGGAGAGCTGCTCAGTTTGTGGCAGCGAGGAAGTAGGAAGAGGGAGGGGGAGGAACTGCAGGGAAGATGCACTCTTCCGGGACACACCCCCAGTGACCCTTCTTCTCCAGCCAGCCCCACCTGCCTCAGGTACCACCCTTCAGTCCATTCAAACCAGGATGGGCTTATTGGGTTACAGCTCTCACAATCCAATCATTTCACCTTGGAACATTCCTACATTAACGGGAGCTTTAGAGGGACACCTTATAACCAAACCATGATATACATTTATAACAATTACAAATAAATTACAATGAATAATCAGGAATGAATAACATTCTTGGGGGTTACATGAGAAGATGCAGGTATTTAAGCTGGAGTCTAGTAGATAGAAAATACACAATGAAAATTAATTTTTGCTGCCATTGTCATCGCTGTTGTCTTGTATTCAGGTGCAGCTAGACTGGATGAGTTTGAAAGCAGAAAGTGAAGAATTCTTGGTATAATATTTCAAAATGATAGACTTGGGGCTTGCCAGAGATAATCCTAGATTCCCACAATTTAGGAAGAAGAAGGAAAGTGAAGCAGAGGCTAGTCTAGAGCTTGAAGGGTGAGTTCACACCTGGGCTGAGGAGGGATCCTGTCATTTCAAGCACAGCAGACAAATTCTCTAATCCTATATAAATGCCATTTTCTTTAAATAAAATAATGAAGTGATTTTCAAATGGGCAAGGTTTGAACCAGCCAGATAAGTGAAAAGATAAGATAATAAAATTTGTTGGGACAACATGGAAGTATCTGGAGAATTGTAGAGAACAGAAAAAATACAGAAGCCAGAAATGAAGAAACATCTTATTAAAAAAAAAATCCACTCTAGAGAATTGGATATTGTTAACTTTTAGAGGATCAAGGTTCAATAATGGACCATAATGGACTTATGAAGACCAGACCACACCAAATATTTTCCTTGTTCACAGATTCATTGACCTGAAAGATTCTGGGAATCTTCCTACCTAAAGGTAGGAAGACAGATATTATTGAATATCATTCTGAAATTTTGCAATACTGGAATGATGGACAAATAACAAGAAATTAAATTTAGCAGTAGTGAACATAATATTTGTTTCTTGAAATACAAAAATCGGTAGACCAAGAAGTTTAGTGAAGCCCCTGCTCCTTTCTCTGCCTCCCCTGTTTTATTTTCCTCTCTCTCCCTACAATATCTTTATCTCTCTTCTCTGTGTGTCTGTGTACTAGCTCACTTCTTTCTGCTAATTTTCTGTGCTTACTTCTCAGTATGCAAATTATCAAATGGCTGGCTGCCCTGACTTTGCTATAGGTGATGTGTTGTGGCCAAGGGACTACATTCTCCATGGGTGTTAGTTCAAAATCTGGAAGGAGATGCTCTGGAGGTTTAGGCCTCAGGAGGAGGCCTAACCACCCAATTAGCTGCAGGTTCAAGAAAGAGGCCCCTGAGGACAGCAGGGAAGGTGGGTAGTGAAGAAGGTACATGTACCACACTTGTTTGGAATGGGCCACTGAGATATATAAGCAATTCATGAGAAAAAAAATATTGGATGGGTGGAATTCAGTTGCAAGATACACTAAACAGAACAAATAACTTATTTAAAAAGTATTTTAGTCACATAGCTGTATGCCAAACACATACTTTCCTACTGGGTCAGTCATATGTGGGATATTTTGCTCAGTTCTACAACTTGTCCAGAGAGGGCTACCAGGAGAGTAAAATGTTTTCAAGAAAATATCTCATGAAGAACTATTGAAGAATGTTATATAGGAGAAGGAAAACATTTCAGGGTAATTTTAAAAATTCAGGGCAGGACTAGCTATCTATAAATTTTAATGGCTGTTGTGTAGGAAAGGGAATTCTTTCCTTATTTCCTCCTTGCTTCCCTCCCTTCCTTCTTATAAGAAATGCAAACATTCAGGGACCTCCTACTTCCTGTGAGTCAGAATTGGCTATTCTTTGAATCCTCTAGGCATGGATGATTTCATGGGTTGCATCCTGGTGGGGAGGCAAAAGTTTCAATAACTATCTCTGAAAGCAATAACTTTTTGCCACTGAGGTGGACCAGAAGGTTCAGTGGGGTACAATGGGGTGGGGCAGGAGTTCATGGGAGGATGGGATGTTAGACAGGAACCTTGAAGGACCAGTGGTAGACAAAGGGGAATATTCTTTCAGTAAAGGCAAAGTCATTCATGAAAACATAGGGTATGAGATATTATTGCACAGTCAGGGAACTAATCATAGGTGATTCTGTGGGACAGGCTGGAATAACATCTCTCTCTTTTGCTTCATGGTAGCCTTGAAGTTAGCTTTTTCCTCTGTGACACATTCCTGCCATGATGTGATTCCTCACCATAGGCCCAAAAGCAATGGGTCCATGGACTCAAAACTTCTAAACTGAACCACAATGAATCTTTCCTCTTTTAAAGTTCATTACCTCAGGCATTTTGCTGTAGCGACAGAAAGCTGCCTATTACAAACATACAATGGAAAGCGTCTAGAAGGAGCATTGACATATATGATGGGGGGCTTAAACCAGAGCCTGACCATGGGGAGGGGGTTCATCCTCCAGTGTCATTGTATGGCTTTACTGTGGACATTTAAGTCTGGATTTAAATTGGTTGATGAACCATAAGAGGTGATAAGTTATTGGCTATTAAAATAACCTAAGAGAAAGGCAATAAAATCCTTGGGACAGAGAGAAGGCAGTGGAACTAAAAGGTTATTTTAATAAGGAAAAACTCACTGGGTCTGGCAACCCATTGGATGGAAAAAAGGATGCACTGATCTTGGTTTCTAAGTGATTGATCAGTGGTTCTGTTAGAAGGAGAAACATTCACAATAGAGGTACCTTGACGAGGAAGGCAAGTCTAGTTTCTATCTGCTATGGAAATTACTAGGAACATATTCTGGCTTGATATAAGAAAGATTGAATCAGTGTTTAGATCTGTTGAGAAGTGAGCTTCCCATCATGAGAACTATTTAAGTAGGCACTTGTATTACCATCTGTTAAGTTTGCAAAAGAGGCAATTCTTGCATTAGGGTAGAAACCAGAGTAAATAACCTTTAAAATCTCTTCCAACTTTAAGATTCTGTGGTGTTATACTATGGGAGGGGAAAAGGCTATTTATTTCATTGTTGATGTCTCCCGGCAGATTTTAAATACCACTGTGACATATACCATGAGATAAAAACAAGTAGAAAAAGAGAGTAAGTGCACACATTTTATGTGTATGTTAATAGCTGTATATTTACTTTATATATACTTTTATGTGAGGCTGTTTATATCAGAACTTCAGTTACTGTTTCACAAATCAGCATTCAGTTATTTGACATAGTTGAAAATGTCGGGGACTCTGACACAGCCAGCTCTGTGGGCTCGTATGTAAATATGTGGCTATGTGTGTGTGTAAATAAAAAGAAAGGGACCATGATTTGCAGCTAAATGATTACTATTTTCCATTTAGTGCAATATCTATTCTATTACTGCGAAGCAGTCATTTATGAATCTTTTGCAAGGCAACGATTCTGAGGAGAGTTAAATATCAATCTAAGTATAACATCAGTGTGTAAACAGATTGATGAATTGCTAGATTGCTAGGATATAAACCATATGGAACTGCAAATAACGCTCTGAGGAGCTGGGATAATTTTAGCATTTCATGAAAGCTGAGGATGAGATGGGGCGACACTATCAGCTGATTAAACTTACCAACGCTATTTTGATTTTGCTCTCAAAGGCTATGTGGGACACAGCATTTTGTATTTTAAAAATACAGATTGCTAGGTGGTTTCTCTCCTCCTGCGGGATTAATGGATGTCATGGGTGTTAGTGCTAGAAAAGACAATAGAGACAGCGTGAGGACAGACTGTTACCTGGGGTCATGTCTGTGAAGGGCTCCCTTAAATGTTATACCAGTGTGATTAAGGTTCTGAAGCATTCAGCAGATCTTCAAAGGGGTCCACAACACAAATAAAGGCTAAGAATCTTATTTTTCAAGTAGTAGGGCAAGATTGGGGTCCCGCTTCCTGTTGCTCAATGCTGAGCTCTTTTTATGGAAATATATTCACTTCACATCCTCAGCCCAGTGATGGTATATTTTATAGTTTGCTATAATCAAGGAAGAGCCTTCCTCTTTTCTGAATTGTCTAAGTAGATCCTTCTCCCTTTTTGGTTACTGATACAGCCTCAATCCAAAGCTGAGGGTGACTGGAATTAACTGGAGAGACCCTGAGGACCTTTGTGATGAACGTAAAGAATTTTAGGCTATGCGCATGCCAAGTAGAGCAGAGGATGCAGCAGGGTTCCGCGAATTTGAGCACCAGAGGTGGCCAATGTGGAATGTGCTGAAGTCCTCACTGAATTTGGGTTCTGCAACCCAAACAGAATTATTGAGAAAGAAAGAGCTACTGCAGAGGAGGTTAGTCAAGAGCCTCTGAGGAAAGGTTCTCAGAACTGCAGCACTTCTCCAAGCAGGCCGAGGGGAGTCAGTCCCTGATTGCCTGGTTCACACAACACCATTACACTGGGAATTGTGGCGCTAGTCTTGGAGCCTAGAGGGAGCACCAAGAGGCTGGTTTATGGACAGTAGGGCACATCTGCAGCTGGGGAACTGGACCTGCACTGGGACGACCAGGAGGCTGGTGATTTGGCCCAGATACTTACACAGCCAGCAGAGGAATGTGCTGGAAAAGCAGGAGCTGCCCCTTGGGCACTTGGGAGTGGCTTAGGCACAGCTGGGTTTGGAGCTGACCTCAGGTCTGCTCCTTTTTCTCAGCAGAGTTTCCAGGAGCTCCAAAGCTTGCAAAGTGACCAGAGCAAGAAGCAACGCTTGGCTGCGTTTTGTATTTCATTCTGCAAGAGCAAGGACTCTTTTCATGGTGCTTCAAAAAATAAACAAAACCAGTGTGGTGGCGCATGCCTGTATGCCAGCAACATTGGAGGCTGAGGCAGGAGGATCACAAGTTCAAAGCAGCCTTAGCAATTTAGCAAGGCTCTAAGCAACTCAGTGAGTCTCTGTGTCAAAATAAAACATGAAAAGGGCTGGGGATGTGGCTCAGTGGTTGCACTGGATTCAATCCCAGTACCAAATAAATAAATAAACAAACGAGAGTGTTCTAGTTTAAAGGATTATGATTTTCCTTTGGGGACTGACAGTCTCTTACTGTTAGATATGATCATTTCTTCTAACATCATTAGGTATTTCTTCCAGCCGTGTCTCTCAAAACCTCCTTTCCAACACATGGCTTACGGACTCAGAGCTCAGGGAGGCAGGCTCCTGGTCAGCATTCTGCTGGGAAGGTGCAAAGGAAATACAATTTCTAGAAGTGAGTATATGAAACCGGTAGAAAAATGTATGGCTTTGCCTTTGGTAGTACCTAACAGGGCTTGGTGTGAGGTATCTATGATAGGAGTTAGGAAAAGAAAGAATTTTTTTTTAATGGTTCACAGGAATGTCTTATCATAACAATCCATCAGTCAAGATATAACACTATTCTTTCAGAGGAATGAATATAGCTGCTAATGTGTATTGAAACATTTACACAAGTCACGCAACTGTTCTAAATACTTAACATACAAATTTTCTTTTTTTTTTACTTTTTAAATTTTTTTCCTGCTTTTATTTATTATTTATTTATTTATTTATTTATTTATATGACTATGGAGCTAAACTGAGGGGGAATCATTGTCAAACAATCAAGAACAAATGTATATTTACATAGTTATCCAAGGCTGATGCCATGTCATGGATTCCCCTCTTGGGTTCCCCATGATTCTATGTTTCCCCCAGAAGAACCCCTGTGTTAAATGGATATCTCGTGGAGGGCAGAGATCTCCTTCTGAGATGATTCCCCATATTCCCATCCTCCAGTCTCCTAGGTGTTCTTCCTAATCCCTCCCTCACCCTGCCCCGCTCCCTACGCCTCCAGGTATCCTAGGCAATGAAAAAAGAAAGAATTTTGAACACGTAAGACAGACCAGGCTTTGGCCTGGACTGGTTGCTATTCTATACCAGGTGGAAAGAGCGATGAAGAAGAGGAAGGAGGAGGCGGAGGTGAAGCAGCAGTGTCACACAGCACCATCCTGCACTTTAAAGCACATAGGTAAACCCAGCACGCTCCCGAAAAGGATTTCCCCAGGTCCGGGGGCACCTAGACAAAGGCGCTGTTTCTTCATCCCCCATGCGATGGTCAGGAGCAGTCCCAGTTATTCAGCTGCTGCCCTGGGTGAATAACCTCTGGCAGTAAAGGAATGCATTTGCCACTGGTGTCCGGTGGCCTTGGATAAAGCCCTCCTCTCAATGCCATCTTGCCTTCGATGACCTCCGAGGCACTCGGGTCAGCTCTCCTGCTCTGAGAACTTCCCAGCGAAGGCCTCCTTATCACTGGAAAAACTTGACCTCCAATACACAAAGCACATAACAGAGCTGGGGGAACGGAACTCGCTGACTTCAAAGTCAATTTGGTTTTGCTTACCTTTGAATTTGAACATTCGTATTTTGAAACTGTTTATGAGAAATTCTCCGAGCACTGACCTGCAAACACAGATACCACGAAACTCTAAGGCCACAGTGTCCAAATAGCACAGATAAGGACAAGTGAGTGGAATAATAATAAAATTTGGCTTTTTAGTTCTCCAATCGCAAACCTTTCTTGTCTTGGGTCTTTGGTCCAGGGAAAAGACCTCAGATCTTTGAAAGTTTTAAAATAAAACTATCTGAGTCTTCACATTTCTGTTTAGCAACTAGGAGGACTTAGGGGTATTGGTCATGAAAATGATCTTCTGTTTCTATCAGGTGTGAAACAGAAGATTTGTGAGAAGATTAAAAAAAGTAACAGAGCCTTTCTAAGTGTTTAGTAAGTATTTTGTCCCCCTTCCTGCTGCCCCAGTTGACAGAAAGGTCCTGAAAGATTAAGTAAATTGTCCAGTGTAGCACAGCTTGTAAGCACGTTCCCTAGAATTTGGGTCAAGTTGGCGGTCAAGAAATGCCCGTTAAATTCAGTTGGGCAATGTGGCATGCCACCATAATCCTCTGTCCCTCAGAAATTTGCCTTTTGGTTTCAAAGAACCACTGTGCTCTTTAATGTCTTCACAAACTCTGTTACATTAATTTTTTTTTTCTTTTTGGTTTCTAAAATTTTCCTGGAGACAGAAGGGAGAGTAAGCCTTGTTGCACTTATCCTGTGATCCTGGAAATACAAAAGAGATGGCAGAATTAATCCAGAATTACGGGAAAGCGTTAGTAACTAGCTCTCAGTGTAATGTTTTGCAAACTAATCTTTATAAATACCCAATCCACATGCATTTATTGACACATACTGTTTGCAGAACACTGTATTAAGAACACTACTATCCTGGTATAGGGCCAGTAAGTCCTGGAACAGAAAACAGATATTTCAGATTGCATAAAGGTGTCCTGCTCTGGAGGAAAACAAGCCTAAGGCCATGACAATAGCCCTGGAGTCGATGCGACATTCTAAGGACTACAAAACAAAGAGGGTATTTTGGCAAATTGAATAGGTCTAGACAGTCGCCACAGCCCCGATGATATTCATTCAGACAAAAGTGTTGTCATAATGTAACTCTCGGATTGAGTTTTCCCTATTTCAAGGACATTATGTCAAATTCTGCTAAATAAAGTAATGGCAATTCTGCCTTCTACGTATATGTGCTGTGAGAAGCACACCTACTGTCTGTCTTTACACATTGCCCTTTGAACTTGATTCTTAGAACCAGGAGGCATACAAAGTCTGTGATCTCTATGGCGTGGGGTTGGGAGTGTGGACATTTTGCTTACATCTACCAAAGGGCCTGGCACAAAATGGGTCTCAATTAACAATAAATCACAGTTCACACTGAGTGTTTACCATGCG
This sequence comes from Aplodontia rufa, assembly GCA_004027875.1. Lineage (NCBI taxonomy): Eukaryota > Metazoa > Chordata > Mammalia > Rodentia > Aplodontiidae > Aplodontia > Aplodontia rufa. The sequence goes on along the minus strand of PVKS010008537.1, from coordinate 45,260 downwards.
GTGGCCACTGTGAGTACTTCACACACATTGACATTTCTTTAAGAGGTATCCTGAAAAATTATGAATGTATCAAACTGCCACTCACTAGCCAAGTGACCTCTGGTCAGTTTCTGAAACACTTTGGTCTCAGTTTCATCATCTGTAATATGGAGATGACAATTGTGTTGACCTCATAGGGTTACTGTGAAGATGCCTGAATTAATATTTGAATAGCATTTGGCTTGGCATTGGCAGACATGGATGCTCAAAAAACACTGGCCAGCATTTATATTTATCCTAAGGTAACCTCTTAAGTATTGAGGGAATCAGGATTTGAAACCAGGCTGTCCAGCTCAAGAACCTGTGCTTCTAAATACTATTCATTTAAATGAGTAACCAAGTAATTGAAGAAATAAAGCAGAGTCATGTGACCAAATGGAGGCAGATTCCAAGTATCCTATCACTGGCCCCACAATTTAAAACTACATCTGGGTGAAACAATTTGTGTTAGTCAGCTTTCCATTATTGTGACAAAATACCTGATATAATCATCTTATAGAAAGGAAATTCATGGCTGTGGAGGTTTCAGTACATGAACAATTGACTCTTTTTTTTGGGGGGGGTGCTATGGCAAGGCAGCATATCATGGTGGGGAGCGTATGGTGGAGCTAACTGTTCACTTCATGGACCAAAAGAGAAGAAGGGGATGGGGTCCCAACATCTCCATTCAAGGGCACACCCCCAAAGACCAGAAGACCTCACTCTTCACCCTGCTTCTTTAAGGTTCCATGTGCTCCTAATACAGCCATAGGGTCACCGCAACAAATATGCACTACCCTGAGAGCACAGATCTGTGTTCACAGAGGGAGGCTGGAAGTTCTGCTGTCCACATGGTTTTCACACTTTCCCTTACTTCCCAGACCACTCCTCCTTTCCAGGCTGTGGAGGTTGGTGGTGCCTGGGCACAAGGTTAGAAACACACATCTGTGTGGTGGGAGCCAGTGTTTATGCAGGTTACTGGTAACTGACTGCGGTCTGCCATGCAGGGAAGAATGAATGGAGTGAGTACAACAAGAAGAGGTGGCATTTTGGGGGGCTGGAGCCACCACCACTCTGCGGTTACAGCGCTTGCCCGGCATGTGCAGGTACACGGGGTTCAAACCCCAGCACCCACGTACACAACTAAACATCAGAGCAAAGCCATGCGAAAAACTCCATAAAAATTGATTCTCTCTTTCTCTCTCTCTCACAATCCTTTTCTCTTAAAAAGAAAGAAAGAAAGAAAAAAGTGGCATTTGAGAGCACTCTCCACTTTGACTTCCCTTGTCTCAACTGATCATTGGAACAACCCTGTGACTTAGGTTATCACCTCCATGCCACTTGTCCATGTTCACAGGGTGGGTAAACTCTGGAGCCAAAATTTGCACCCACATAGCCTGATTGTGCTTCCCGTATAGCTCCCTTGACACAATATTTGATGCTTTATGCTAAGGGAACTTTGTCCTTGGTCTTAGAAGAATGATTTCATGATTTTTCTTGGGGAGAGTTTGATCTGCTTGATAAAATTTCAGTTCCAACCTTCCTGAAGGCAGAGAGATGGGACAAGATGACTCTGATCAGATCTAAAGGTATTTTGCGATTCCTTTCCAGGATTTTGTGAAAGAAATAAAATTATTCTCTTGGAATGTTTGCTGCAGGAAAGATCACAGTAGCTGTGAAAAGCTGTGTATTGGGGACCTACTAATCATGTGCACTGACAGAAAAATAAGGGAGGAGAAAATGAGACATTGAGAAAACTATTTTATTCACTTCAGAGGTTATTGTCTTATTCTGATGATATTTTATTTCAAAACTTGTATTCACAGCACCCTTCCACATCATCATCCCACACGTAGGGATTGTTTTTCATTTTGAGCCCAATTGCTTCCTTTTTGATTTTGTAGCAAATTGACCTGAGTGTGTGGCATAATTACTTCCATGGCAATGGGCTGAAGTTAGAGACAGGCCATTATGTGAGCACAACAGGCTGAGCAGAGGAACCAGAGCTGAGAGTTCTTTTAAAAAACAGCTATCCTTAATAATAGCAGGATAGAGGTAGAAAATTACTGGCATTATAAATTGCTGTTTTTTGATAAAGGTTTTGTCTCTATCTTTTAAAAAGCTGTGCCACACTGGGAAAATCTCTCTGCATTTTTAATTGTAGATAATTTTGTGTAAGAAAAACCTCCCCATGAAAAATGGTCTAATGAAACGTGCTTAGTTTGACTTTGGCAAAGCTCCATGTCATTCTAAATGAGTGCTTAAAAACAGACACAGACAATATTTGCTATTACCTGAAAGTGTAAGAGAGAATTTGAATCAAAAGCAGAGGAAGAGACTGAAGACCAGAGACTGCCCCAAGTCAAGCCCCTTCTTCACACACCTATGCCAAAGAGCAGGAAGACGGGAAGTATGGGGTACTGCCACCAAGCGGTGAGCCAAGGGAGGGCTGAAGACTACTGGGGCCCCTCGCTTACTGGGAACCCTACCTTACCTTTTTTTTTTTAATTGGTTCTCTTTTAGATATACATGACATCAGAATATACCACGATGTAACTATAAAAGCATGGAGTACAAATTTTTCAAAATCAGTCCCCAGAATTTCCCCTTCCCTTCCCTTCCTCTCTCCCACTGTTCTTTTTTGTTACAGATAACAATGGAATATACGATGACGTGCTTATTAAAGCATGTGGTATAACTAGTTTTAATTCAGTCTCCAATATTGTCCCTTCCCCTCTTTTCCTCCCAACCCTCTGTTCTTTCCAAATATACATGACAATAGGATAATCAATGTAGTATAATTTATTCCAAGTCTGTCTACAGCATTCCTCACCCACCCCTGTCCCTCTGCTCTATTGATGTTTCTAATATTTAATAATACTTTTTTAAGTAGAGACTTGTTGATGAACACGTTGATGGGGTTGACTATGGTACGTTCGTATATGACCATAGGAAATTGAAGTCTGATTAATTCCGTGAACTCTCCTTATCTCATCTCTCCTTCCTTCATTTCCTTACCTTTTGTCTATTCCTCTGATCCTTTCCTTGTTTTAGGTTAGCTTCCACATACCAGAAAGAACACACTAACTGTGGCTTTTTTTTCTTTCAATTTTTAAAACTTTCATTTCTCTTTCTTGTCATGCTGCATTGGGTAGGATCACCAGTACAATGTGAGTATAAATGTTGAGAGTAGCATCCTTACCTTGTTCCTGATTTTATTATATATGTATTTATTTATTTTTAAAATTTTATTGAGGAATTGTGATGTCATACAATCATAAATGCCAATGTAATAACAATAGGATGTGCCCCTGATCCTAATCCAGAATCACCCCCATGTCACCCATACCCCAGTCTCTTGACTTTTCTATATTTCCTCCCATAACAGATATAAATGTCCATTTCTCCTCTCTCTCTCCCTCTACACACACACACATACAATGGTGTATTTTCTAGAATTAAATGATTGCATAAGTGTTATTTGGCTTCTTGGAGGAGTAAAGAGTAAGCTACATTGTTGATCCTTGGCTTTGGCATTTTGAGACTGGCTTATTTCACTTAGCATGGTAGCCTCAAATTCCATCTGTTTGCCCGTGATTGCCATAAAATCATTCTTCCTTACGGCTGAGTAATACTCTTTTGTGTGTATATGCCACATGTTCTGCGCCATCTGTTGAAGGGCACCTCAGTTGGCTCCATAGCTTAGCTATTTTGAAGAAAGGGACCAAGCCCCCAGTACTGTCAAGGCAAATGCTAGAGGAAGACACACACTAAAGTTTGTGTTTGGCATTCAGGAACCTTATTTATGCTTTCTTTTAGTAAAATTCTAGCAAGCATGACTTTCAAACTCTATCGCACCTTAGAATCACGTCGTTAGAATGGAAAGAAGGAAAGGAAAGTAAACAGAGCCAGTATTTCATAAGTATTTGTTTTATTCTAACAACAACCAATGTTGTACTGACATGACTGATTCATTCTAAAAACGATAAGACATATCCAGAGAAGGCCAGTCAGCTGGTACATGGTAGAGCTGGTATTTGCATTCAAGACTGTAAGCTCAGAGCACACTATACCTTTTGCTTCTCCTCCTGGGCCTTTCCAAAGAGAGTCACTGTAAGAAACAGTTCCCACCGGTCAAGGAAATGGCAAGAGACAAAATTGGAATCTTTACGTAAAAATGTACTCTACTCTAGAACCATTAAGCAGAGCGCAAAACACACCTCATTGCTCCCCAAAGCCTCCTTTAGAGGCTGACACCATGACTCTGGATCGTGGGAGAAGATAAGTACAGTTCAACTGTGTATATACTTCTCCATGTAAGCAGCAGGGCACATACACACAGTGTAGCAGAGCTTGGGACCCAAGTGTCACTGCGTTTTGCTAGCTGTGAGAACTTGGTCAAATTATGTCGTCATATTTTACTTGCTTTTTCTCATCTGAAAAACGAAGTATGGTAATTATGCTACCTACATGAAGGAGCTGGTTTGGAGGGCCAGATGAAACAATTCATAAAGAGAGAGTCATCGAGTAAGCATTAATTACGGGACATGAGCATTTTAGAAGTTCAAAGCTCAAAGTCATAAGGACTGGATCCTGATTGCTGTTTATAGGGCATATTTGTTCATTTATTCTTTTGACACATTTATTTAGCATACATTATGAGCAGAGAAGTGGGCAGCCACTAAGTAAATAAATGGAAACCACAGCCATTCCCATTCAGGAACTCAGACATGCGAACAAGAAATGAGGCACTGTGACGAGTGGCAGAGGGCATCTCCTTAGGAACACACGTCCCTGTCCTGGAGAAGCGGGGAGGGCTTCCAAGAGGTGCTGCTCCCAGGGGAGAGCAGAAGGTGAAGAGGGAAAGCCAATTCCAGCGGAGCACGCATCAGATGGAGGGAGAGCAGGTGGTTTCGCAAGTCAGGGCAGAGGGTGTGGGGGGGCAATGGAGGCTGAAGCCGCAGTCAGGGTCAGTGCAGAAGGGCAGCACAGATGCGACTGAATCCTTAAGTGCATTCTCTTTTTTAAGGGAGAAGGATAGTGAGAGAGAGAGGGAGAGAGAGAGAGAAAGAATCGACTTTATTTAATTTTTCATGTGGCTTTCATTGCTCCAACACTTCGTTGTGTACATGGTGCTGGGGTTTGAACCTGCTCCTCATTCATGCCAAGTAAGTGCTGTAACCACTGAGGCACCACTCCAGCCCCAAGAGCATTCTTTCGATCTTCTTTAGCACTAAATAAACTCTCGTGGAGAACCCCAACATATGAAAAAAATAAAAGCAGCATTTTATTAAGGGACTATTAATTTGTAAATTCAAACTTATGACAGTTACAAAATCAATCAATGACAATAATAAACGGGTATTAATTGGGTCAACAATTTGGAGTTGTGAGCAATAACCTCAACTTCCATTATACACCTGCGTATGTATATGCCTATACATGTATGTACCTCTAATTATGTAATATTGAGACGACTCTGATTCACTGAAAGTATGAGTAGCAAAGGGTAGCTCTTTCATTTTCCCCCACATACCTCAATTTGCAATCTCTGGATACTCCTAGCTGATCAGGAAGTCAAAAAGAGAAGTAATGACATTTTTACTTCAAATGTAAATAGTTATCTATTGACATCTTACATTTCTTATCATAAATATAAAGGTCAGGGTGTCCTGCTTCCAGGTACCCCTCCGCTTTGCGGAGTCTCTGCTCTTCTTCCTAAATAAATCCTACTCCTTTTACTCCAAAAAAATAAATAAATAAATATAAAGGTCAAACGATAAGCACTGTAATATCAGGATCTGTGATCAATTGATCCATGACACATCATTACTGAGGTGCCACCTGGTCCCTGTCCTCTTGTCCTAGCCTGGCTGTCAGGCTGTGATGGGGTGGTACCTGAGTCTCATTGGGTCTGAATGAGGAAAGTGTCTTAGTCTGTTTGTGCTGCTGTAACAAAATGCCCAAGTTTGGGCAATTTATAAACAACACAAAATTATTTCTCATGGGTCTAGAGCCTGGGACGGCCAAGATCCAGGCACTGACAGGCGTGGCATCTAACGAGGGCCGCATCTCTGATTCCAAGACAGCTCCTTGCTACTGTGTCCTCTGGAAGGGACAGAAGGTAGAAGGATAAAAAGGTCCTAGCTAGCTCCCTCTAGTCCTTTTACAAGCTTTCTAATTCCATTTATGAGGACAGAGCCTTTAATTATCTCCTAAAGGATCCACTTGTTAATACTATCATATTGGGGTTTAAATTCCAACATGAACTTTGGAAACTATTATTCAAACCATAGCAGAAGGCCAAGCATGTGTCTCGGGAGGGCAGAAAAGTGCTTTTTGGTTTCTCAGCACACATAAATATCATGTAGCAGCAGATTTAAAAAATAATAATAATTATTGTTCCTCCAAGTTTGATTGAAAAAGTCCGTCAGTGGCTGAATATCAAATTCTAAGTGAGCCTTGTTGACTGACAGCAGGTTTTGTGCATCACCCTGGTCCCGTTCCCAGCTGGCTTGGTCAGGCTGGTCATAGGGCACGTTCTCATCCGTGCTTGTGGAATGAACTGAGAGTGTTGACTTGCAGATCTGAGCTGGGCATTTGCACAGCACGTGCAAGGCAGGGAGCTTGTGTGGAATAAGGAGAGAGGGTCCTAGGGTCAGCTCTGGAGATTGGATTCCTTGAGGGTCCCTCGCCCACGCTTCATATTCCTTTCTTGGCTTAGACGTAGGTTTAGCTTCCTTTTCGTTTACGTTCACCGTAACTATGGTAAGGAGTGAACTGTGGCCACACTGCTAAGGAAACCCTCTTTCGAGAGTGTGTACAGGCCCAGTATGAGGTCTGTTCTGGTGTGGTGTCTCCAGGGACGGGAGGCATGGGGCCAGAGGGCTGTTGGTGTGCTCTCCTGCTCCCCAGCTTCGCTCAGGTTTCAATCGTGAACTCTGGGGTGGCTCTGTAGAGTTCAGCAGGACGTATTCCCTGGGCTCAATCAATGCTGTAAGGATGATTCATCGCAACTCCTGGGAGGACCTCTCCCTGGAAGAGTTGGTTTGACTCTGGAGGATTATTGGGTTGGCAACCAATTTGGCACACACGCTGGGCACTGGGCTCTCTGACTAGGCTGAATCATAAGCCCCAATGGAAACTTTCCCCATCTGGGGAGTCATTAATGTGTCATAACCCATAATTTAAAAATTATTGGGTGTCTAGGACTTCCTTTCTCTCTCAGCCCACAGATTCTTATCCTCACACACAAATGGAGTCTTCTGAATATAAATGAAGGGGAAAATCCTCCTACCATCTCCTCCTGCAGCAGTAATATGAGAATAGATGTAGTCAGAAACCGTCTACTCCAAGCTTCTTCAAAGGACATAATTTTTACCCTCCTAACTTCTCGTGCCTGGCTGCTGTTTATGGTACTCAAAATCCCAACATTTAAAAAAAAATTCTTGGCAGGCCCCAAGTGACTACTTAAAGTGAGGTCCTCCTCTCAGCCTAGCAACTTGATTATTTACCAAGGGCCTACCAATGAGGGAGGTCCCCAGGGTGAAGGGACAGGGGTCACGCCTCGCTGAGGATGCAGTGTTTTCCAAGCAGAGTTAAATTTCCAGGTGCCTTCATCTTTTTGTTTCTGTGTTGACCTTATAGGATCATGAAATGGAAGTAGAGAGGAATGGGGTCAAATGTGTATAAAGGTCATTCAGTTTCACATCTGAATGATGCACAGCAAAGCCAGGTCCCAGAGTGGGCAGAGTGCAGACGATGGGAAGGATGGAGAAGAAAGAGATTTTTAAAGGCTTATTGTTGAAATATCTTACCATTTTCCCTCGTTGGGTCCCTTTATGCATTCTGCTGATAAATTTATATATGATGTCTATATTTAATCTTATCTACAGAAAGAAAGAAGAGTGAGTTAGACATTTATAGGTGGGCATTTATCTTATTTACTTTTAGATAAGCAAAATACCCATATAATTTAGTCTTGATGTAGAATTCTGGGGCTGATGATTTGTCAAAGACATATGACTTGGGCTGGAGCAGTGGCTCAGCAGTTACAGTGCTTGCCTGGCATGCGTGAGGACACAGGTTCAAACCCCAGCACCACATACACAACAAAATGTTGGAACAACAAAAGTCACATGAAAAACTAAATAAAATTTATCCCCTTCTCTCTCTCTCTCTCTCTCTCTCTCTCTCATTGTCCTTCTCTTAAAAAAAAAAAAGACATATGATTTCTAAACAGTTGTATAGCTTGAGATGGCACCAGACAAAAACTCTTAAACCCTACTTGCCGACTTCACCGTTAGTCCCGATCCCTGCTCCTTCCTCCTCACACAGTATTTTTCAAACTCTTATTAACAGATGTCACCAATTGCTTGTGCTTCCATCCACTGCTATGAAAACGTCTGCATGGCCATACGTTAGGTTCAGCTTGTGGCATTGTCAAACATCGCTGCCTGCCAGTTCCTCTGGGTTCCCCACGTGCCCAGCGGCTCTTCTTGCCTCTCTATCCCATGAAATCCCATTTCTCTCCAGAGGGGTCTGCACAGAGGAGGACACGCTGTCTCCTGGGCATGTGCTGCAATGGGAACACGATGGCCAGAGCACATCTGTTTGACCGCTCTGCTCATTCCTACCCGTGACCTAACAGAGAACTCAATTGGATCAGGCAATTTGTATGGTCAGGATCAAATGCTGCCCCATTTAATTCAATTACTCTTCACCGCAAGAGAAAATATGGTTATTGGAGTGACAGGAGCTCTGTGAAGAATGCAGGCTCCCGGCCAGCGACCTGCCAACACTCTGCAGATGACGAGGACTGGAAGGGACGGGGCAGAGTCGATGCCTGCTCCCTGGCACTCAATCGCGGTGGATCTCTGGCGGCGATTGCTCAGAGCCACATTTCCCACAGAGACCCACGGATTCCATGGCCATATCTGTTACAAGGCTTGGAGTCGAGGTGTGGAGAAGCCAGGTTTAGCTGATACACGATAACTATGAATTATTTACCAAATCCTGGGGAGAAAGAAACAAAGCTGACGTGGTGACAGCAGCCAGCAGGAAAAGCAGCTCTCTCCACACAGTTTAAAGAGGAATTTCTTACTTATGGTTCATAAGCCCCCGTGACAAATTTGACAACTAAGAAGGTAACGTTGAACTTGCATCGTTGTTTTTGAGAGTTTTCTCTGACTGCTGGTTACCTCGCCTTATTTAATAATAATCGAAACCACCACGTATCCAGCACTTCTGTGGGAGAGCTTCTGCTGGGTGCTGCTTTGTGGATCAGCTTCTTTTAGCTTCTCAGGAATCCTATGAGGGTAGGGCCCTGTAACCTCTACCCGAGAGAAGCGGAAAATGACGCTTACAGCGGCCGAGGGACCTGCCAAGTCACATAGCCAGTAACTGGTGGAATAGGACCCATGACACATCTGTGGATCACAAGCCCCTTCTTCCCCTTAGCCTGACTTGCTCAAATTGCCTTTGTCTTACCGTGTGTCCCCATGTCACTGAGGAGGGAGAGAAGTTCTCCCCGTTCTCAGCAGTCAATTGGACACACGGGAGCCTGTGTCCACGTGCCATCACGTCCTCATTTCTCAACCAATGTAAGAGGTTAAACACTCGGGGTGCAGGGTTCAAATCCTGGATCTGCCACTTGCTGGCTGTGCGACTACAGCAGATTTCCTAATTCTCTGCACATCCGATGTGAATAAGGAAAATATCTCAGCGGGTTGTGAGGGTGACTAACACAGTCGGCATGCTTGAAGCATCTAAAATGGTGCCTGGATAGGGCTGAGAGGTGGCTCAGTGGTTGAGCGCTTGCCTGGCACGTGTGAGTACCTGGGGTTCAATCCCCAGCACCACATATACAATTAAGTGGAAGAAAACCAAAAACCAGTTGAAAAACACTTAAAAAAATCAACTTGCTCTCTTTCTCTTTAAAATAAATAAATAAAAATGGTGCCCGAGGAAAGTATGCAAAAATTGTGAGATTTTATTATCACTTCTCTTCTGAAAGGAAATACAACCACCTTCTCTTGGGGTTTGAAGACCCCTCACAGATACCAAATCCAAAGCGCTCATGTCCCCTGCATCAAACAGCATAATATTCGGTGTAATCTATACACATTCTCTGTATTCATTAAATCAGCTCTAAAGGATTTATCATACCTGTACTATAATACCATGTACATGCTATGTTCTACTGTGCTGTAGAGTAAATAATTAGAAGAAAAAAGTTTGGACGTGTTAGATGCAGATGTGATTTTCCCCCAAGCATTTTCAGTCTACTGTTGATGAAGTCTGTGGATCCTGAGGATAAGGAGGCCACCTGAAGTTCAAAGTAGGAGGTGGAAGATATTTTTCTCAGACACACCTGCACACCCTTGAGACACGCCCGGAAGCAGTCTGGTGCCCGCAGTAGTCAGGCAGAAGCAAGGCAGTGTGGTCAGGAAGAGCACACTGGCTGACCAGTCCAGCATCTGTGATTGTGGGGGAGGCTGGAGGAGGCCCCAGGAACTCATCAGGAAATTTCCTTGGGGGTCAGGTGAGGTATTCCTTTAACTCTAGGCTGTGTCCGTTACTCAGGAGCACAGGCAATGGGAGAGATTGGAGGATTTGTACAAGAGAAGGAGGCAGTACCATTTCCCTCCTCCTCAGGCCCACTTTCCTCTACCAGGGAGGAGGAGGGAGGCTGAGACTCTTCTGAAGGCCAACAATCATCACACACAAACGAGGCTGAGTGTCCATGGACATGTGGCTTTCCCACATATTTCTGAGTTTTCCCACATGCTTTCTCCAGATTTATCGCCATCTAGCAGCTTTGACCAGAATTTTGAAAACTCTAGAAACCCACTGGAATGTCCCCAAGGCCTGGTCATGCTTGCCTGAAGCCAGGGCGATGAGTTTCTCGTCTGAAGGAAAGCAGGGCAGAGGGCTGTAGGTCCTTGTTAATGATGTTTCTTACCCTTGAGGGTTTTTTAGGGCCAGGGTCACTTTTTTTGCAGGGGGAGAGTACCATTAATCTAAGGTAATGTGCAGATCAATGGACATCAAATGCTGTGAGCTCTGGCACCTGGCTCTGTTGTGATTTTGACACAAGCTAAGTATTGAGTTGCTGTGTTCGTCTTTCCATCAGAACCCCCCTCCTCGGCTTCATGGAACTGTGGTCTATGGAAGGATGAGCCACCACGGTTGACACCTGTTGGGATCATGTATTACATCCCAGCCCTATATCCTTTGTTTGAGATCCCTTGTGGGAGGTATAGACCATGCTAACGAAAGTCAGTTCTTCTTGGTTAGTTTGATTGAGCTTTCTGGAGTTGTGCTTCTTAGAGTGGCATTTACATAAAGTGAGGAATGATTTGCAGGGTGAAACTAGAAATGCCGTATGCTTGTATGGGATGTAACTGAACAGAAAAGCCAAGACCTGTTTCCGCTTCCTTCTTTTACAGTGTTGAGTAAAAGCCTGTCGCCTCTCGGCCTCTGTTCCCCATTAGCTATGGGAATTGGAATCAGTGCTTCCTGAAGCCCACTCTGCATCCTGAAAATGAATTGAGTGAGTTGCTATTTCCTGAGCCCTTCAGTGGACCTCACCGTATTCGAGTTCAAATGGTTGGTATTAGACGAGGAAGAGAAATGCTTCCAGTCCCCAGAGCAGCGACAGCTCACAACTGTAGCTGGAGAGGAGGGAATCTAGGGTCACAAGCCGTGGACACACCCAAGTCTTGGGTCTTCCAAAGGGAATCTGGGGAGAAACATGGCTACCCCAGCCAGGTAGCTGTCTGAGTGTGACATAAAGTGATGTTACCTTGATGATTTCCGCGCCAGCTGAGCACCCGAGAGCATTACAACAGATTGACTTAACATCCAGGGAGCCAGTTGCACCCAGGCCTGCCCAAACTGGCCTTTCTCATTGCAGGGTGTGGGAGAACACAGGGCTTTGTGGGTCCCTGGGGGCCTGCGCGGCCCGGAGCCGTTGCTCAGCTGTGGGAGGCTCGCCAGTTCTCAGGTCTGCTAATGCGTGGTGTGGTGTCTGGCACGGATCTTGCCTGAGAGTGAGTGTGACTAATCATGAATCTTTTCAATAACGCTGACAATTCATTCCCTTTTTTCTCCATCTCCTGCTCTCCCTTTGCTGGAGTCGACTGAAATAGGAGCAAATTAGTCTCATTCTGGAAAAGGCAGGGCATGATAAAGGACCCCCTAAAAGGTTTCCAGTGTGCTGCGCTGGATGTTTCGTGTAATTATCTGACTTGGGTGAGCTGACAGGGTGTTTTTTCTTGTTGTTTCCTATACCCCATAGCGGGCGGCGTCTGAAGACAGTGCCTTGCTACTGTTGAACACATTTACAGTTGACACCAGGCCGGCAGTGTCATTATTGTTCTGTGCACGTTCCAGCCCAAAGGGACACCCCTCCATTTCCCCGTCAAGGGCTATGTTTCTTCAGATAATATTCCTGTCCCCATGTGGAAATGTGGCACACCTTAAATGCTCTGGACTCCTTCACTGGGGATGGGAGCCTTCCTCAGGCTCCTCTCCCTCCCTGCCACCTGCTTGGGTGTTTGATAACTTCACTGTGCTTCTGCCACCAGAGCTGAGCTGAATGTCCTCTTACCCGTGCGCAGGTGGGTGTGCACCTCAGGGAGGTGCGTCGCGCCCTCTGTTGGTTGGTGGGTTGGAAGATTTTCAGGCAGGTTTTGCTGATGTTGGACCAGAACTTTGAGAAAGGAATAGTAATCATCAAATGACGCTGAGCCCTCTTCATCGACGAGACGTCTGAGAATGACTCAGACACGATTTCTTAATTACGGCGTCAAAGCATTTACATTTTGAGAGACACGAGTAAGCGAAAGAAAAGGAGATGCGTCGCTAGAGCTGGAAGGCATTTAGACAGTTTTTAACCTTTCCTATCCTCTAAAATAAACACACTGTCCAGCTCAACCTGCTTGTCCACCTTTGGTACTTAGACCTGTTTCTTCTTTCATTCTCGGACTCAGGGGGCTGCTATGAACACACCACCACCGTTACTACTAACATAACATTACCAGTTTGGAAGTCCAACATGGGAATCAGAAGTATCCAAGCTGTATTTTCCAATTTGAAAATTGGGACATGTGTTCCAACATATGTCAGAATATTTGCAGGAGTGATAAGTAAAAGTACTTAAAATGAGAATTTTCTTTGAACGCTCTGACTGTGGAAGTGCTTCTTGTTTTTGGAGTCACATGTCTTTCGAAGGCATCTAGAGACTAGGGCTTCTGGTAGCCTGAGGTTACATCTGACTTTCAGCTTGTATGAAGCAGCGTTCCAGAAGTCACATTACATACAAACATCCACATTTGCAGCATCTCTTTAAAAATCTTCAAATCTGGAACACTGGCTGCATAGACCAGCATGGTGCCAGTCCTGGATCTGAATCGCCCAGGGGCCTCCGCCCCACTCCTCACCACTCTCCATTGCTTCCCATTTAGACTTCCCACTGATCCCTTCCCTGTCCAGGCATCTGCACACACACTTGTGGGCTCCTTCATCCCACAGTGCTCAAGGCTCCTGTGTACTCATCCTCAGAGAAGGGAACTGACTTCTTGCTTCTTCTCAAATCAGGCCCCATCCAAAAGGTCTGGTCCTCAGTACCAAGCTGGTCAAAAGGTGACATCCTCTATCCGAGCAGTTGGGAATCTAGATGCCCATGACCTGTTCCACCTTTGCTGCTTTGGTTAGAGAGGCTGCCCAAAGAGATAATCATCCGTGGATGACCTGGGCACTCTCTGTTGTGTGGAATGAGGCAGACTTCTTGCAAGAACGGTGTTTTCTGTGCACGTTCCAGCCCAAAGGAACATCCTCACACATGGAACCAGTTGTGTAGCCACGATAACCATTTTTAGAATGGATGGATGGATCTGGGAGGGTGAATGAGAAAATTATTTGGAATGAGAAAATTATTTGGTTTCTAAATTACGTACTGACTGGTTATAATGTATTGAGTAGATCAGTGATTCTTGTCATGTTTCAAACTTCAGTAGTGGAGAAACAGGACATCTTATGGAACTTTTTGAACACTTTGAGAACAGTATTATAAACTGTCTCTATCATTTTGTTGTACAAGCAAAATGCATCAGATTTAACTTTTTAACACAATACTACTGGACAATGTAACAGGGATTAATATACATTCAGTTGTGAAATTTTGAGAATAGTTCTTAACCATTCTGTGCTTCAGTTCCCTCTCCTGGAAGTGTTACAGGTGCCTTGACAGGTATGGGGAGGAATCCTGTGAGGTCCTAGAAAAGCAGGGGAGTCAGTTATATTCTGAAGGTAGAGCTGGTACGAAAAAAAATCCTTGAAAGAACAAATTGTTGAAAGAAATCCTGATGATATTAAAACATTCTTGCAGGCAGAGAGGGGACGGGGTTGTGGGTGGGCCAGCATTCAAGCCCAAGGAAGAGTGAAAGAAGGAATGCTGCAAGACTTGGGAACCTGTCGGTAGTTTGAGCAGGACATCAAAGTGGACATTACAATTGGCAAAGCCAGACTGGTGGGCTTGGGGCCACCTGGACCATCAGGATCTTCACTTCATTGTGTCAGAGAAGTGTCCCTGAGGCACTCCAACAGGGATGGGCTTGATTGAATCTGCCTTTTAAGGAAGGCCTTCTCTTGTGTCAGGAGCCATGTTAGCTCAGGACAGCTATGACTGTCATTGATTTGACCTGAACAGGAACTCAGAGAGGTAAGTGAAGTGGATGTCACATTTATGTCAGAGGATACTTTGGCCAAGATTCACATATTATTTAAGATGGAAGGGACTTCAGAGATTTTTCATGATAAATCTAGTAATCCCCTAGATTATTATAGAATTTTGCCATGACCTAAATTCAGTACACAGTGCAATCTTCTTTTTATAATTATTAATAGCATTAACTAATATAAATAGAGAATTACTATTACAGCACCAGATTAAGGGGTTTATATTTAACTCATGTTGTCCTTGTATAACCCTATGAGGTGGGTATCAATCAGAAGCCCCATATTTCAGCAGAGGAAACTGAAGCACAGAGAGGTTAAGCACTATTTCCAATGTTGCTTAGCTGATAAGAGTTGGAGACTGGATTCACGTAGAAGCGATGTAAGCACTGTATTGCTCTAGTGGTGAAATATGAGTCGCAAGATCAAAGACTTCTCACTCTCCACGTCCAATCCTTCTGCAGCTTCATGACTGCGTGGATTCAGCTTGACATGACTGTAGCCATTTGGAATCATACTTCCCTTGATTGCCCCAGAGCTCTTGAGAATATACCTAGCTGGGTTTTCCTGCATTCTTAGCAAACTGTAATTGACAAACCCAGTAGTTTTACAAGTGAATTCTTCTCCAGAGATACCGGCCTCTGATCTTAAGATAAACCAGATACGTTTCCAGCAGGGTGAAGTCACTTTCATCCTAACACATAAATTCGCCCATCTTTCTGAGTCAAACTGCAGGCAGTAAGTCCTTCTTCTGTCAGTAAGTCCTCAACAAATCGCACTGCAATTCTAGATCTGTCTGCCTCTTTCTTCAGTCTCATGGCACCATGGGGCTGGCGTCAGTCTCCTGGAAGGATTTCTCAGGTGACAGTCCAGACGACTTGTCACTGAAGTGGACAGGGACTCGCGTGCCCACTTCACATGCATGCTTGGGATGGGACTGGCCCCACTCTGAATCCTGAACTCAAGCACAACAGAAAAGTAATTACAAGTGGTGTTCTCAAGCAAGTTTCCTATTAATGAAATGGAACTAGAATATTTCCACGACCTAAATTCCAGAGATATTACATGAAGGAGCCTGCTACTGTTTGTACAGAAACTGATTCTCCTTGGAAGAAGGGAAATGGTAATTATTCAGTGGTGTAATCTCAGGGAACATGGGAAGAGGAGGGAGGGAGAGAGAGAGAAAGATGCACGGTAGATCTCTTGAGGCCCCTGTCCCTTACCACTTTGTCATGAGCACAACAGGATTGGGTTTCCTGTGTGTTCCCAGGCCCTGAATGCTCTGGCTCTTTCCTTTCCAGAGAGTCCAGGAGCTTTTGGGCAGATTGGCCTCTGTCCTGATATTAGCAGAGCAACAAAAGCCAGGCCTTGGGGGATGACTTGGGCAGCCCTGGAATGGAGAAGCAGCAGCTTGGCAGAAGTGAGGACAGCAAGGGAGGGACCTTCAGGGCCTCAGGGCCTTCACCTCTGCCCTCACCCTCTCTTCCCTCCTGAATTCAGCTCTCAGCAGCAATCATCTCTGTAAGAAGAAAAACCAAGCGTCAACATCTGATGGATTGACAGGTAATTCAAGAGTCATTTCAGGGAAGACGTCAAAGTGTGAAGAGCGAAGAAGTGCGGGAGTCAAGAAAAGAACCTTCTTGTTAATTACCGTTAGTGAAAAGAAATCTTAGCCCTGGAAGGGGAAGGAGGAGGCCGTGTGCCCATAGCTGGCCATGGTAATTTAGCCTGAGCTAAATGCAATGACAGCTGAATCTTCAAATTTTGCAGGCTTATCACATAGTTTAGTTTATGCTTAAAGATTAGTCGAAGCTGAATCCATGGCCAACAAGGCAGCATCCAAGGACCCTATGATGTGAGTTCACTTTGCCTGCTGCCTCAGCTCCTCCACTTCCAGACAGGAAATAGAAGATGGAAGAGAGCTTGGCTGATCACAGGAAGCCTTCCATGGGCCAGGTCTAAGTGACACACATCACTGCCACCCATATTCCCATACCCACGACCAAGTCAATGTGGACCTACTTTGTTACAAGGGAGGCCACTTGTCCATCACAACTCTACACTGTAGGGGGACATCCTAATATTGGGCAGATACTGAGTGTCATTGTCTGTGTAACACTAGCACACATTACAAAACAGACCACACTTTAAAAGATGACTTTGAAGGGTTACGTTATTCAAATAATTTGATATTTCAAATATCAGTAATTTATAGCAGGAACCAGATTTAGCCCATGTGTGAAACAATGGAGCAGGAAACTTGTGATATTATCACTGTTTGTAATAAAAATCTTATTTATTATAAATACCACTCTTTTTCTGCTGCCATGAATTTGAAACATTTTCTATTAGATGCTGGGAATATTACTGTTATTAACTACTATCAGGATTAGCATTGTTATGGTAAATTGAATTTTATGAATTTATCTTCTTCAGTTTATGTGTGTTATAGAAACATTACAAAGACAGTTATTCACATTTTTTGTTTTTAAGAGGCTTGAAGTTAAAAAAGGATTTGCATTTAATGAATCTTGAAATGATTTCCTGTATATCTTAAGATGTTGTCTCAATAATTTATTTAGTAGTCCTTGTTCAGCAGAGAGCTTCCCAGGCAGGGAAGTGAGGGGACAGAATGCCTGGCTATGGTGTTAGTTCCTGGTTATCTAGAGACCCTTTCTGAGACAGGGGAGCACGGCAGTGACAATTCACTATATCTCTAAAGAGGGAGCGACCTTCCTCAGCTTGCCCTTTCTCAGAATTTCAGTGCTGAACATATGACCAGCTGTATGGAACCTCCTTAAGAGAAGAGGGCTGGAAGGGAAGCGACAATCCAGTTCCTGACAGCTGTCTATGAATTCATCTCTACCTCCAAGGGTGTGCACATGCATGCACGTGTGTGTACTCATGACAAAGCAGTCCCTGGGGCTGGAGCAGTGACCAGACAGGGCACTTGCCCAACATGCGTGACTACGTGAGTTCAAACCCCAGCACCTGTACACAACGAAGTCTCAGAGCAATGAAGGCCACATGCAAAACTGAATAAAAATTGTTTCTATCTCTCTCGCTGTCCCTCTCTTTAAAAAAAAAAAAATTAGTCCCTGACTGATTTTCACTGACATGGAAGTAAAAGCTATAATACAAAATCACATAAAAGATAGAAGGAATAAAGCTTGCAAGTGATATGAGAGGGCCAACATTTTAGACAGCAGACTGGGCGAGGGAGGGTAAAAGGGTACAATCCAAGCAGAGCTATCATTTTTTTTCCTTTGCAAAAGTGCTTTATTTATTTTCTTTTCCATATATATGCATATGTGTGTGTGTGTGTGTGTGTATACATATATATTGTTCATTTTTTTTTATTTTTGGTACTGAGGATTGAACCTACGGGCACTCTAACACTGAGTTACAACCCAAGCACTTTTTATTTTTGATTTTGAGACAGGCTCTGGCTAAGTTGCTGAGACTGGGCTCTAACTGTGATCCTTCTGCCTTAGCCTCCCATGTTGCTGGGATTATAGGCATGCGTCCCCAGGCCTCTGGCTATTTCCCTATTTCTTTAATTGGTTTCACGTAATGGTGGAATTTGTCGTTACGCATTCATACAGACACACAATATAACACACAATACAATTTGGCCGATATAGTTTCTCAGTATTTCTCCTTTTGCTTTCCTTTTGTTTTGCCCGAGTCCCTTTTCTCTATTTAAAAAAAGGCTCCTCAGGGGGCTGGAGCAGTGGCTCAGAGGTTACGGCACTTGCCTGGCATGCACGAGTACGTGAGTTCAAACCCCAGTATACAATGAAGTGTCAGAGCAATGAAACCATGTGAAAAACTAAATAAAATTGATTCTCTCTCTCTCTCTCACTGTTACTCTTTTTTTTTTTTTTAAAGGCTGTTCTGGAAGTTCCACAAAATGCTTAGCTTACATCCCACTTGCCAGAGTCTGGTTCCAGGTCCATAACCAGCAGCGAGGGGATCTGGGAAGCATAAGCTTTGGCTGGGTGTTTTGTGCTTGGGGAAAAATTTGACACATTTTCATAAAAGAGGGGGGAAGGGACTTTATGGAGAGGCGGCTCATAGTCTCTGGCAAAGCTGTGCTGGGAGGGTCATTATTGGCAATCAAATTTCAAAACAAAATGAAAATTATAAAATAGGAAAAAAATGCTGGAGTCTTTTATCCCCCAAGTGGAGTCTTCTACGGATTTTTTACTTCTAAGGCTCCTTGCTGTCCTGGTGACTGACAGTGCCCAATTGGAAACATCATATCAATGAGCAGAGGGGAGAGGCGCAGTGTTAAGCGAAGGTGGTGCCAAGGACAGTCTTCTGCTTTCTTGAGAGCTCTGCCTGGGTAACGCATAGGTGCTGACAGGTCCAGAAACCAACGTCCACAGCAGCAGCCACGGCTGAAGGTCCACCACTCTTCACAGGCCCTCTAGTGCCCGGCTGCGCAGCCCAAGGGGCAGGAGCTGCCCACTGCAGGGGCTGCACCCTTTCCTCCGCGGCTCTGCCCAGAGCTTCCTCTGCACAGCGGAGGATGAGGAGGAGCGGATAAACTCAGTCACAGGTCAGTGTGATTAAGGCCACACTTCCTCCTGTGCATGGCATGTTATAAAGATGCACTGAGTCCTCTGTGTCTGTGGCTTCCACATCTGTGGATTCAACCAGCTGCAAATGGAAGGTGCTTGGGGAAACATTCGAATCTGCACTGAGCACGTACAGTCTTTTCCCCTTGTCATTAATCCCTAAACTATAGAAGCACTGATGTAACATTTACACTGTGTTAGATACTGGAAGACACCTAGAGACGATTTGAAGTATATGGAAAGATGTGTATGGGGAAAATGCAAAGGCCATGCTCTTTTATGTAAGAGATGAAAGCATCTTCAGATTTTGGTCTTTGCAGTGCTCCTGAGATCCACCCCCTGCAGATACCCAGGGACGACTGTGCCTACGTTTATAAGGCTGATGTCCTAATGCAGCCCAATACAAGGAAGACTTGGTATCTCTCCCTCTCCCACATCTTTCTCCTTACTCTTAACTATTTTTGACCAAAAAGTAAGTGAGTTCATTGCCTGAGCAGAATTAGGTCAGACCCGAGCTGAATATCAAGCTGACGGCGGGGGGTTTGGTGCCAACATTGATTAAATGAGAAGCGAAAAGTAAGTCTCACTCTGAATCCAAATATGGGAATCTAGAAGGGAAAAAGGCTAATATTAGACGGTTTAAGGATTAGTACAAAAAGGTACATGGATTACCACGAATCAGGAGTTTCCGTGTATGCCAATACTTTGCTACTATTCGGAAGCCATGCCCTGGTATTGATAGGTATTTAAAATATTCATGCTCTAACTGTTCGGGAAAAAAGTGTGAATTTTTTATGTGCAGACTTGAAAAACTGTACACAGTGCTGCTCTTCAGCTAGATAACTGCCACACATTCTTTTTGCAGGGCCATTTCTGAAGAGTTTTCAAACTGCTCCCCATTTCTCTGTCATAAAGGGAACAGCTGCTGACAGTCTCTTCCATATAGAAATGACAATCTCATTAATGATGCTAAGTTTATATTGTAAATACATTATCACCACTCTCACACCAACTGCTTATGTTAAAAAATAATTACTAATTGGTTGCCGCAAATGCATTATAAAAAGGTGGCTAATTTTAACTATTTTTCTCCTCCCTGTTTTAGGAAAACAAAAAATGCAAAGAAAGCAATCTGTTACCTGGAGGAATTTAGGATTCTTAGAGGCTCTTTGATGAGAGTTTAGAATCTCATGAAATGGAGGTCCAGCTAGCAACAGGAACAGAGTTGTAGCCTGACACTTGGTGTCTTTCTCCCCAAAATTTAATGATTAAAAAAAGAAATCTACTTAACTGACTTTGATTTCATTTCTAGGATACATAAAGTACAAAATGTTTATCGGGATGTGCATCCCACTGGCTATGACACCCTGCTCATATCCTTCTAGATCTTTCCCTCTCTTCCTCCTGGGATGCCTGTTTAGGGATCTGGGTCCTCTACCTCCACACTGGCTCTCTTTAGATTCCCTTACCCCTAACTTTGCTGCTTCACTCCTAAGTCTACACCTGCAAGGTGGAACCTTCTAACCAATCTCCCCTGCTTACCCCTGTCTTTCTTTCTCAGCTTGTCTTCTGACACTTTCTAACAAAACAAACCAGAATTAATCCATTTCTTCTGCTCTTAACCAGAACTGCCTTGTGCTACTAAAGAAATAGCACACATTTGGGGGTATTGATTCTATCACCAATTTGTGGATTTCAAAATCAGTTCCTTCCTTTACACTTTCCAGAAATCCTGCCCCTTCCCAAAAGAACTTTTATTCCTAATGATGGTGGGGCTAGACTATATCATTCTCCATTCCCAGCCGTGGTCCACTCTGACCCCCAGTGTTGCATTGATCTTGTCTTTGCCAAGCTCAATAGGACCTTCTCTTTGTTGAGCTCATACTAAATGACCACAAGGGAGAATTCTGGGGCTGCATGACTGGGGCTCAGAGCCCAACTCTAATAGTGGCTGTGTAATCCCAGCAAATTTATTCATGCTCTGATTTTTATATACATGACACAAATAAAAGTGAAAAACTGAGATAATTAAGTAAGTGGTCTGGGTATAATTTTTAAATTCCAGTCTAATCCTCTTTCTCTTTTAACTGTGGTTGCTCTTAAATACTAAATTTAATATATTATATTGATCTATTGGGTTTACATTTTCCATCTTAGCATGCGTTTTCTATTTGTTTCCTACCTATTCTGTGTTCCTTCTTTACTTCTTTCTTGTTCTCTTTTTGAATTATTCAAACCTTTTAATTATTATATGTTTTCCTACTATCATTATTAATATTTTTTGTTTGGTTTATGGTACTGTCATAAACTTTGGGATTAAGAATTTGTTTCTCTGAAACAAATAAGGATAAAATTCTTAATCTGGACAGGCTGCTACCATTCCTTTGTTTATTGATCACCTACTATATACCACACTCTCCTCAAGGCTCTGGGAATAGAACTGGGGAAAAAACAGGACAGGTTGGGCTGGAGTGGTGGCTTAGCGGCTATGGAGCTCCCCTGGCCTGCGCAAAGGCCTGCCAGGTTCAAGCCCCAACACCACATATGCAGCTATGTACTGGAGCAAAAAAACCAGAAGAAAAACTAAATAAAATTGATAAACTGATTTTCTCTCTCTCTCTCTCTAACTTGCTCTCTCTCTTCCTCCATTTCAAAAAACAAAACAAACAAACAAAAAGTAAATAAATAAACAAGCCAAGTCTCTACCCTCATGCAATTTATAGTCTAAAGAGAAAGGAGCAAGAACTCTACAGTCAAATGGTCCTGGGTTCAGAAAGTCTCGTCATCATGAACTAATTTGTGACCTCACCTCAGACATTTACCTACACATGGCCTCTTCAACTGTGGACAGTGGAATTATATTTTCTTTAAGGGTTATTATGAAGCCAAGAGATAATATATAGAAAGCTCCAGTACAGTCAGAACACACAGAAGGTAATAAAAGGTGCTAAATTTAATTATTGCTTTTATATTCACCAAACTCTAACCATCTGATTCTTTTGCCACACTAGCATTATTAAATGCATGCCAACTGGAGACCATTTCAGTATTACCTGCTCTCTCTCTATACCCACAATTTAAAACTGTCGAATGCGTGTTTTAAGTGTTTGTAATTTTCTGCACTCTGGTTTTCAATTTTGTGAACACCATTTAACCCATAGTATGTAAGGTTGCAATAATGATAGGACCTGGAATAATAACAACCACGTGTAACACATGGTGACCCTTGCCGTCTTCCTTATAAAGGCAGATGTTCAGAATTTGTGTTACATTACCTCTGGTGACTATTATTAAGTACTGAGTTTATTATTCATGCCAAAAGGATGGGTTAGAAAATCAGGAATGTGACTTTAAAAATGGTACTACCTGCAAATATATCTACCTGGAAATCACATTTTAAATCCTATGGCTCAGTGACTGCAATTTTTCAGGCTGAAATTGCTAGAAATTCAACCTCTTTATAATTAATTTTTTTAAGAGAGAGGGACAGTGAGAGAGAGAGAGAGAAAGAGAAAATCATTTTTTATTTAGTTTTTCATGTGGCTTTTGTTGCTCCAGCACTTCATTGTGTACATGGTGCTGGGGCTCCAACCCACATCCTTGCACATGCCAGGCAAGTGCCGTAACCACTGAGCCACCGCTCCAGCCCTATTATTAATTATTTTTGTCACAGTTATTACTGTCACTTTTATGCATTTATTGCTTAGTTGATTTCACTTAGTCTCCATGGACTGAATCCACTGGGCTGTTCAATAGGGTATGTTTGGGGTTGCATCTCCCAGGAAAATGGTATGCAACTTCACAAATTCAGTCTCTTGGGCTGTGTTCCCTGAGACTGATTCATAGGTTGGCTATGAATAATCTCTTAATCTAAAGTGGGGCACTGCTTGGGAATCTTTTATTTCCTGGGTCAGTTCCCAGAAACAAAATATTCAGCGGGATTGTATGCTGAATTATCACAGAAGTCTCTGCTTACCTCCTCTAGCTGAGGCTACAACTCCACCTTGATGCCACTTAATAGTTTAACAAGTATTTATTTGGGATGATAGTAAAAGAGCCAGATTTCTTGAACGGAAAACCAAACCATACAAACTGACAAATGTAGCTATCACTAAAGAGAAAAAATGTGAAACTGGAAATACCTAATCAATGATGATGAAACAAGATTTCAAATAAATTCAATTGCAAAGATATTTATTTAAGGTCTATGAAGTGTCAGCCAATTCTCTGGGCCTAGAGTAGAGATATAAATGAGATGTCAGACTTCAAAGAACATAAGACACGAGAAGCACCAAAACAAAAGCCAACAATGTGATACTTTGAACATTAGAGGCAAGAAAAAGATCATGGGACAATGAAGAAGAAACATTTCATTTCATCTGAGTGTCCAGGGAAGAAGTGATATTTACATGGGCTTTGAAAGATGGGTAGAAATTTAGAGTAGAAAAAAGAGAAGGGCTTCTATCTAAGTGGTGAGCCGGGATGTGGTTGAGTCAAAAGCCAACGAGGTAATAAGCGGATCCAGCTCTGTGGGGCCTTACCTGTTTGCCAAGGGGTTGGGACATTTCTCTGTAGGGAGCAGAGGAACAGCAGAGGTTTTAAACAGAACAACAAGATCGGATCTGTTCTTTTGAGCTACAGTTCTTGCTGAAGTGTGCCGTGATCTCTCTTGAGCTCCGATCACAGCAAGTGAAGGCCCGTCCGCTGCAATGCCTGTCTTCCCCTGACCGGTTAAGGCTTCTTGTCTTGTTTTAGCCCCTGTCCGAAAGCATGCGGCAGGATGTTTATCTCCAGGTCTCACCTTTACCTGTGAGTCCTTCCAGGAAACCCCACCCACTCCCCCACGAGTCAAGTGCATTTGATATACGGTCCTTAAATGCCCTGTGAAACCCCACCAGAGGTCCTGTCCTGTATACTTAGACTGTGAAATTCTTCAGGTCCAAGAAGATCTCTTCTTTTCTTTTGCCCGGTAGTCTCCGTTATTCACAAGCATATATTTCAAATATACTTATAAATTATGATCCCAGTGGATGTGTGAAAGTACCCTGTGCATGTTTTAGTTTTTCTTACTCAGACATACCTGTGATGAAGTTTAATGTGTAAATTAGTCACAGTAAGAATTATAACAACATCCTGTTGTTATATGTTGTGTGAATGTGGTCTCCTGTGGAAATAATCTTTCTCTCCCCCTGTGGGACAAACCCAGAGCCTCCCTGGGAAAGTGTTCTACCACTGAGCTACACTTCAAGCCTTCTCTCAAAAAATTCTTGTATTTTCATCTTTTCACTTCAGTGAAATACATTATGGCTTCCCTTGGGCATATCTGAATTTCCAGCATTGATACTCTGTCAGTAGCCATTACTGAGTAAAATAAGAGTTACTGGAACATAGATAGGTATTGTGCTGCCACAATAGTTGATCTGCTAACCAAGGCGGCTACTAAGAGACAAATGGACAGGCAGTATATACAGCGTGGATACACTGGACAAGGGTGTGACCCATGTTCCAGGCAGGATGAAGCAGGACAACCCAACATTTTGTCATGGTACTCCAAATGGCACATATTTTTAAAACGCATGAATTAAATATCTCTGGAATTTCCTATTTACTATTTGGGGACTATGGTTGGTCTTGCATAACTAAAACCACAGAAAGCAAAACCTTGAATAAGATAAGACTGTTGCATAGGTAATGCCTGGCACCTCCCTTATCTGTCTCAGAGTAGACACTGTGTCTTCTTAGAATTAATTCATTACAAAGGAGAACATAATGAGTTCTTCTCTTAGGTACTGACTCAAGCTAGAATCTAAACTCTAATCCTGTTCTGCTTTGTATCGCCGTGAGATCCTGGGGGATGTAACTTTTCTTTCCGTGCTTCTTGTTTTCTTGTTTGAACCCTACACAGGGTTCATAATAGTATGTAACTCATGGTGCTTGTTAGTGGTAGTACAAGGAAAAGATTCCTTTCAATGTCAGGCATTTATTAAGGGCTTAGAAAAATACCTGCAGGAGACAGAGAGAGGACCTCCACATGCTGATGGAAAAAGAGGATAGTCCTCAGATTTACTAACCCAGTCTAACCAAACTTTAGGTTTGGGAATCTGTAATTTTTAAAAAAATTCTTGTATTTCTTTTCTTGCATACTTGGTAATATCTGAACCATACAGATGTGTATAAAATAAAATGTGAAAATTCTGTATCTCTTAATCCCATCATCTAATCCCACCCAGAGATAAAAGTTTTTACAATGCATATTCCTTTCCAGGCATGGGTGTGTGTGTATCTGTATGGATGTAATATAGGCATCATCCATAACAGAAGTAACATTTTAAGCCCCAGTTGCCTTACTCCAATTTCTATCTCTTAATTCTTTATCAACATGGGAAAGCAAGAAAGTAGCAATAATTATTCATCTTTAAACTTCCAACAAATAATAGCCCTACTTCCTCATTTTAAAAATGAAATAATAATATTTGATGTATAATGTGTTTAGAACCTTGTCTAGCAAATGATAAGCATTTAATAAATGTTAATTAAAAATAAAAAGTCACTAAGCCAGCTGTGGTGGTACATACCTGTAATCCCAGCAACTCTGGAGGTCGAGGCGAGAGGATCACGCACATAAAAACAGCCTCAGCAACTTAGCAAGGTCCTAAGCAGTTTAGCAAGACTCAGTCTCAGAATGAAAAATAAAAAGGACTGGGGTTGCAGCTCAGCATTAGAGCACCCCTGGGTTCAATCCCTGGTACAAAACAAACAACAACAAAACTAAACTGAATCCTTGTTGCATACTGTACACTGCAACAAGGTGTGTAAAAGAAGACAGCTCTAGGTAGGTGCCGGGATGACCAACGTCACAGACAGGAAGCTGAAAACTGGGGAAGGGAAGTCGTTTTGGTAAAGCGCCGAAGGTCTGTCTGACTTCAGAGTATGTAGCTTTTTCTTGCAACTACAAGCCACTTGTAATAAGTGGGTGAAACAGAAGAGAGTGGTAGAGGAACTAGTGGTAAACTTGTCATTATTATTGAAAAATAAATTGAGAATGCAGATTCTACTGATGATCGACCAAGAGCATCAAATCCCAAGAAGCAATGATAAGCTTATTATGATATTGGAAAGGACCTGGTCCAACAAGCTTTAAATCCAAAGTGATAACATGTGTTTGCTGTAGTTTAGATCTTGAGTGCACCCTTAATTTCTGTTTTGGCCTGGAGAGAGGTGCTATTGGGAGGTGGCAGAACCCCACTAGATGGGGCCTAATGGGAGTCTTTAGGTATTGGGGGCATGACCTCGAAAGGGACCGTAGGACCATGACCCCTCCTTGCTCTGTTGGCTCCTCCTGAGTGAGGGGTTTTACTCCCCATGCAATCCTGTCATGAAGGACCAACACGCCATGGGTCCAAAAGCAACTATTTCAGGGGACTGGAACCTCTTTATAAGTTAATTGTCTCATTGTACTTTGTTTTAGTGGTAAGAAACCTGATTATAACAGTATTCATGGAACTCCAACCATGCCCAAGAGCATTTATGAACAATTTAAATACCAAATCATTAAAAGTGAAAAATATTCTGATTCTTTTTAGTATTAGTTACTAACTAAACCTCCAATTCCAGTTCTCCTGATGTTTCTCTCCTTGTGAGAAAGTATGAAGGATCTCTATCCCTAAGCATTCCTATGCAGGTTGATGGACTACTCCACTCTTGCAACAGGCGCCCAAATCACTTTGCCTTTTCTTTCCTCTCCCAGGAATCTGCACCATCAACACCTTCTTTCTTTTCAGCAGACTCACCACACAAGCTTTTCCTAATTGTTCCTGAAAAGGACAAGAAGAGAGATCATCTGAAGCAAATCCTGGATCCATGCTTGGTGGAAAAGACATGATTTTTCAAACAAAAACATACAACCCCTGAAGCGGATTTGGATCTTGCTGATACCCACAGATGTTTGGAAAACCATGGATTTTTATAACCTGAATCTGGGCCATGAATTAGAGAAATACATATGCTTCTTCCACTTTAGTAAGAAAATATATACGATGATGGATTTTCAAGACCATTTTCATTTCTGTAACCAATATTGTATATCCCCGAGAAGGGAGAAATGCATTAAATTTCCAAACATTGTACAAATCAAGCCAAGCTGTCCAAATATCTGGAGTTAATGCATTAACCAATATTTAGAACATGTGAACAAAATTGGCAACAGTTAAAAGTAAAAAAAATATATATATGCACATATATGTATATGCACATATTTATTTGAGTGAAGTCTAGTTTTTAAGGACTGATTTCCTATGTCTGAGTAAGTATAAAATCCATTCTCAGTTTCCCCATATGCAATTAGGACTGAGTACAGCACATTGGCACAATGTTTCCATTTCACTTTTACTTTCTTGGCTATACAGATTTTAATATCACGAACATGTGAGCAAACTTTTCCTTATGTTTTGTCCATTCTCCCCACCACGTAGGAGTAAGTAAAGCACCTTTCAAAAGTGCCACTTGCTCTTCTGAACTGTCATTTCCTGGTATTTTAGGGGAGCTTCTAAGACTAAAGCAACTTCTTCAAAAGTGACTCTGGGTTCCCTCGGATTAACTAAGAAACTTGGGGGGGGGTAACAATCAGCTCATTATTTTCATATTTTCTTTATAGGGCATATTTAGTTAGGCTACCCCAGAGTTTTCATTTTATAAGAATGACCCTTCCCATTATGAAGATTTTCTGACATCTCCAAAATGAACATTATAAAAATTATTTAAATTATCAATCTGAAATTAGCATTAAGTAATGATAATAAGTAATGGCCATGTATGAAGTAAAAAAAATCTGTACCTTTCTATACCCTTGTACCTGTAACTATTAAGTCCTAGATTTCAGAAAGACTCACACGTATGCATGCACATGAATAGAAAAAGTCACTGAACCATAGGGTGAAGAAATAATAAAAAGTATCATATCTATTAAAATTTCACATAAATAAAACTGGGTGTATCAAAGTGTTTAATGGGTCATGCAGCATCTTGGATTTTGCTTTTGATGTTATACCATGCTTTCAGGATCATGGTTGAAATTATAGCTTTGAAATGTTCATGAATGTTCACAAAGGTATACTTGATTCCCCCCAAATTTTCTAAATTTATAATTGCTTTAAATGGCACTGAATCCAAGAGTGTTGAGCCGTCAAATAGAGAAAAACATATTGATGATTTTAAAATAACATACCCTTTGTATAGAAATGTGGGTACATTATGGATAATGTAGGGAAAGGAAAAAGAAAAAGTCATGTATAATTTTATCATTTAGAAATCAAGACTATCAAAAAATTTATTACATATTCTTTTCCTCATCATTTATAGTGACAACACAACATAACATATAGATTCCTCATAATTTAGCCATTTTCTTCTTGTTAGAAATGTAGGTTGTTTTCCATTTTTTTGCCAAAATACAGAAAATGACAATGAATTCTTTTACAAGAAAATGTAGAGATTCATTTGATCTTCTACAGCTAAGTTTGGGCAGAATTGACTTATATGAGGAGAAAATGTAAAACATAGGGGCAGCAAATAGCTTTTCTTTCTATTTTTAAAATAATTATTTATTTTAAATGGACGGATAAAATTATCTTTGTTCATTATGGGCAATATGATATTTCAAAGTATGTATTCATTGTGGAACGGTTAAATCTAGCTAGTTAAAATATGCTTTACCTCACACAGTTAATCATTTTTGTGCTTTGACCATTTTTTACTCATCATTTTCAAGAATACTATATTTTCATTAACTGTAGTCACAATGAATCTCTTGAACTTATTCATCCTATCTCACTGTAATTTTTATCTGACCAATGTCTCCCCAGCCCTCATCCCGGCACTTGGTAAACACCATACCACTCTATATTTCTATGAGTTCAACTTTTTAAAAAAACTTTCGACATATAAGTGAGGTCATGCTGTATTTGTCTTTCTGCTACAGAGTGCCCTCCAGATCATCCATGTAACAAATGGCAAGATTTCCTTCTCTTTGTGGCCAAATAGTACTCCTTTGTGTATGTGACCTTGTCTTCATCTGTTCATCAGGTGATGGACACTTAGGTTGAGTCCATGTTTTGGCTGTGGTGACTACAGGAAACGTGAGGCTGCAGGAGTCTCTCCAGCTTGCCGACTTCCTTGCCTTGACTACATACCCCCGAGTCCAGTTGCTAGGTCATGCGGTGAATGTATTTCTCGATTAGCGAGGAACCTTCACGCTGTTTTGCACACTGCTCTAGCAATTGACATTCCCACCGACGGTGCACAAATGTTCCCTCTTCTCCCTATCCTCTCCAACAATGCTTGTGAGCCCTTGTCCTTTTTTTTTTCTTTTTAAAGAGAGAGGGACAGGAGAGAGAGAGAGAAAGAGAGAATCAATTTTAGTTTTTCATGTGGTTTTCTTTGCTCCAACATTTTGTTATATACGTGGTGATGGGGCTTGAAGCTGTGTCCTTGTGCGTGCCAGGCAAGCACCGCAACCGCTGAGCCACGGCTCCAGCCCCGAGCCCTTGTCTTTTTGATAACACTATTCTAATGAGTGTAGGTAATTATCTTAATTTGCATTTCCCTAATTATTATAAATTTGAAACATTTTTTTCATATATGCATTAACCATTTATTTCTCTTCTTTCAAGCAATGTGTATTTAGGTCATTTTTAAATCTGGTTATTTGCTTTCTTGCTATTGAGTTGTTAGAGTTCGTTGTATTTTGGACATTAGCATGCAATAAGGATGTATGGTTTGCAGATACTTTTTGTTTGTTGCCTTTACTCTGTGTAAGGAGAATTTATGCTAAAAAAAGTTATGCTAAATTCACATTATGATGGGACTGGAGCGGTGGCTCAGTGGTTTGAGTGCTTGCCTGGCATGTGCAAGAACCTGGGTTCAAATTCCAGCACCACATTTACAACTAAGTGTTGGAGAAACAAAGGTCAGATTGAAAAAATAAATAAAATAGATTCTCTCTTTCTCTCTCTCACTTTATCTTTAAAAAATTTACATAATGAGATCTTGTTATAAGGTGAGTTTTCCTGCAAAAGAGTAACAGCACAGAATCCAAGAACAGGATCACAGGGAGCCCCAATATCAAAGCAAGATTGATCTATTCATTTTGGGGTAGCCATATGTCCTTGGATGAAGAATCTGGTGATGAGGCATCTATGCACTGTGTATGTGGACCAGAGACAGAAGGCGAATGGGATCATGTCTGATGGGATCTCCAAGAGAGTAACATCTTCGAAGCTTATGAGAAGTGGGAATTTGCAAAGGACAAGACTGTACTTCTCCAACATTTCCATGTTTGTATTCATGACCACTAAAACGCAGACATCATTAGCACTTTGGAACTTTCTTCCACTTGAAAATCATTTCAATAATAACCTAGATCATGTATTTTCTGGTAACATGCTTGAGAAACACCCAATGTGTGTTGCCTCTGGGGAGGATCCTAGAAAATTGTGGGTTAGTGTACATATGCTTAAACGCCACAGTTCTTAAAAAAGTAGAGAAACATCTCACGGAAAGTGTAAGACCTTCTCCAGCGGGAATAAATTCCGGAGATATGCTCTGTCTGTGCCTCCAGGTCTAGTGATGGAAGGAGAGTAAAACTTCCTATTTTACACTTTACTGTCTGAATCTTCAAAAATTGTTATTATATGCATGCCTTTCTTGAAATAAAAAAAATCTTAAGTACAACAATGTACACTTTAAAAAGAAATAGCTTAATTTTAAGTCCTTAGTCTCTGACTCAGCACAGTGAACCTTTTAAAGAAGCCACCTTAGTAGATGGTGGCACTCAATTATCACTGTTGTTTCTATTAGCATCTATTAACTATGACAAAATGGCTCATAAAATAATAATTAGACATTATTTAAAATAGCAATTTCTTTAAAAACCTAAACATCAGGCTGGGCATGGTGGTGCATACCTGTAATCCCGGTAACTTGGGAGGCTGAGGAATGAGGATTGCAAATTCAAGGCCAACCTCAGCAACTTAGTGAGGCCCTAAGTAACTTAGCAAGATCCTGTACCAAAAAAAATAAAAAATAAAAAAAAATAAACTTAACTCAGTGGTTAAGTGTTTCTGGGTTCAATCCAGAAAAAATAAAAATCTAAATGTCAACAGAAGATATAGAAAGTAATGTGGGCTTAAAACAATGTTTTATCTTTTCCCCACAAATTAATTTGCTTTTACTTGTTCTCATACAAAACACCTAACATTATGAAGCTAAATATTTTAAAGAATTATACAGAATAACAATATCAAATAAGAATATTACTAAAAAAACGAGTACCCCCAAAGTCACAGGTGTTTGAAATCTATTGCATTAAAAACTGATTTTCTCTATTCTCCCACCCAGGTGAAATAATAGTGAGTCTCAACAAAGCATTCTGCTTATTATTCCTATTTTCTTGTTACAAGGCTGTTTATTAACGGGGGATCAATAAGGCCTTTTAAATGAAATGTAATTCGATAGAATTAGTTTGAAAATAAATATAGTGCATGTGGTTAACTTTGCTTTCGAAATTAACCTATCAGGTGCTGATGTCTGTAATTAAAGAATCCTAATTCATAATTCTCTGAATCACTGCATTTGGCAGGCAAATGCTGGTAATTTTCATTTCACAACACAGTGCTTCAGACAGTAATAAGGCAGAACGAAACACATGCAGGTTTAATCAGGTAACAAAGCTTGTCAAACACTTATCCTGAAATAAGGGAGTCTGGCACCCGAAGTGTGAACCTCGGAAAACTCCCTTAGGGGATGCTACATTCCCTGATCTGCACCTTTCCACAGCTTCTGCTGATACCTTTCAGAGAGAAATAAAAAGTCTCGCCCAGAACCGGCATCAGTATTTCAAAACCAATCACTCTCAACAGGGCTTCAGGAGCCAAACACACAAACACGCACATGTACACGAGTGTGCACATGCACAACATGCACACATGTGCACAAGCATGTCTGCAGAAATAAACACATGCACATATAGATGTGAAGGGTGGTCTTTGTTCTTCTTCAGCTGATTCGGATCCAAATCCTGGAAGATGAGAAAGACGCTGTTTTCATCTTGGAAAAGTGCGTAAAAGTTTGATTTTAGTCTAGAGGGTTGCCAACTGCTGCCATAAAGTCCAGACTAAGTCTTCAAGTTACCCCTCTTAGTTAGAAAATCAAGAGGCTGGA
Source organism: Aplodontia rufa (assembly GCA_004027875.1). Lineage (NCBI taxonomy): Eukaryota > Metazoa > Chordata > Mammalia > Rodentia > Aplodontiidae > Aplodontia > Aplodontia rufa. Next base: position 12,705 of record PVKS010008537.1, on the reverse strand, counting down.
AGATTTCCAGTGACTTGTTTTTTTAATAGCAGTTCTGGGGATCCTGAACCTGACACCTAAGATCCCTGACATGAGGCCCATCCAAGGAGCTACTGAGGAAAAAATGCATCCTGAGTAACTCATGTTGCACACAGATACATGTACGTGTGTGTGCATGTGAGTGTGTGTACTACACACACACATATACCTGTATCTATATGTATGTATATATGCATATATACGTAATATATATGTATATTTAAAGTCAAGCCAGCAAAAAAGTAGTTTCACAATACAAGAAAGAAGTAAAGTAATGGACTAAAGCTTTTTAAATTCAATTAATGTATCTTTTTTTTGAAAGTATGGGAAACATAGTTATGTATTTTTCACAATAACGGACATTACATTTCAGCTTAATAACAAGTAAATCTAATTACGTAACAACTCATAGAGAAGAATAACTTTAAACTTTAAAGGTATTAATCCATAGCAGCTAAATACCTTAGGTATGAAATAAAATTTGCATTTATCAAACAAAAATATCACACCTTGTAATTTGCACTCTGTTTCTCAGTTTTAAATTTTAAACACAAATAAGAATGCTGTACAGTCACAACAAATGACAACTCTGAAGCAATTAAAGTTCTGTTTCCTGTTCTCCACAGTCACTGTTATGGATTGGGTTGTGCTCATGCCACCACACACCTATTTATATGTTACAGGCCTAGCCTCCAATGTGTCTGTATTTGGAGATGTGACTGTTGAGGAGGCAGTTAAGGCTAATGAGGTCATAACAGTAGAGCCCTAATCTAATAGGACTAGAGTTCTTCCAAAATGAAGGGATGCCAGAACTGGTCCTCTGTCCGCATGTGCTCAGAGAAAGTTCAGGGGAGGGCACAGAGAGATAGAGACCATCTGCAAGATGAAGACAGAATTCTTGCCTGAAACCAAGTCTGCTGACCTCTGAACTTTGAACTTCTAGCCTCCAGAACAGTGAATAAATGCATTTCTGCTCAATCTGTGATGTTTTGTTATGGCAGCCAGAGGTGTCCCATATACTCTCATTGTTGCATTATCATTTATTTGAAACTACCAATTAAGCACATGATACATCACACCATAGGAAATGGAGATGCACACTGTTGAGGAACCCAGCTTGAAGAATTCCAAACTGCCAATCACAAATGCTCAAAAGAAACCTAGAGAGCTGAGTTTACCTGGGTGAGGGTACCGGGAAACCGGAGCTTTCTGCATTAACTCCTATGTAAATTACTGTTTATTAAAGAGTATACAATCAAAGCATGATAGTTTGAAGCTTACAGACTTCTAATTGACTGTACCATTACTTTTAAATTCTCTGCAAACCCAAATCATGCGTGCATCCCTTTCTTGCCCACACTGGAGGGTATGGCTTCCACAACTCTGCCTTCAATATGCTCTTACCCTTCCTTTTATTCAGGGCCCATTTGCCTCATGGGAAAATATTCACAGTCATAGCAAGGGGTCCTCTCATCACATGATAATTCAGAAACTCTGCTACCCAAAAGAAGGGGAATGCCTATCTGCTGCTCTTGCTTCAGGGTTAGAGCATGCCCAGGGCTTCCTAGAACTAAGGCTTAAGTGGTTTCCCTGGGTTACGCTGGCCCTCACTCATGAGTGTTAGAAAACACATTGCGCCTCTGTCTAGCTGTAAGGCATTTCTTAGACTTCTACTTTGTCAGCGAATGATAAAGGGGAGCCTTTGGGCATTTGTTTTCAGGTGGTTCCTTTGATTCATGTTATTGTAGCATGAAGTGTTGGTGGTTATGAGACCAGGATTCCAGCATTGTCTCTATACTCATGCTCCATGTGATTTAATACCTTTTTAAGTCTTGGCATCTCTGATGTGATTTACAGCTCAAAAGGCACATTTTTACTTTGATTAGTCACTGATGACCCATGGAATGGAAAGAAAGGAGCTTCAGTTGGGTTTAGGGGCCACAAGGCAGGTCTGGATGCTGAAATGATGGAAGCATAGGTAATTGTAGCTCTTTTTCTTGCAGAGTCTTCAGCAGACCTGATGCAGGAAGCCTGACCATCCATATCTGCATTAATAAGCGTGTTTCCTCGATGTCCCCTTTTGTTATCAAGCCATTTATTAGTTGATTGCCAACTGTCTACTTGGTATAGAACAAAACTCCACTTCTATAGCTCTTTCCTGGAGCAGAAAATGCAAAAAGGATTTGTGACTGGAGGGAACAGAAGTTGCCTAAACAATTTAAATGATGGTTAAAAAGGAAAACATTTGTCACTTCCAAAATAGGTATTTCAGAGATACGGTTGGATTTGGAAAAAAAAATCAAACACACTTTTAAGGGAGAACAATGCCTAATGCCTGGTAACAGCTCAGTAAATACATGTTGAATCAAAGACTCTCGCTCATTAGAAGGCAGCAATGGCTCACTTCATTTTAATCTACTTATTTAAACAAAACACATGAATGCATCAATATTTTACTAACATACTGGTAAACTCCATGCCTCAAAATAAACAGAAAGAAGATCAAGGGCTGGGTGACTGGTGGTGTTCATGAATGGCAACCATGGAGTTTTTAGCACCAGGCAAAGTAGACTAACCATCTAAATCTGTGGTGTGAACCAGGCTTTCAAGATGTTTGGTAGAACAAGCAATCCCTCAAGAAAGCTTAGGACACAAATAGGAGCATGTAGCTGCCTACTTCTAGGATGGCTTGTCATAGTGACATGTGACAGAGGGAAAGAAACCTTTAAAAGTGGCCAAAGTGCTGGCCACAGATGTTTGCATGTCATTTGATCTTTTCCCCGACTCATTCTGTAAAGCCCCTTCCCTAGCCATGTTCCACAATTGTGTGATGGCTTTACCTGCCCACTTAATATTTCCACATCCCAATCTCATGAATGGATGCTGAGATCCAGTGAGTATAATCAGATGCTGTTCAAGGTAGATAAAGAGGGAAGAGTCATCCCCTCCCATACCTACTACCCTTTCCTTTGGATAAAAAAAAAATCACATCAATAATAAAAGTTCAAGGTGAACACCTAATACATTGTGTCTTATCTGTGCTTGGCTGCAGGTAAAATATGTTCCAATGAAGTGTGATTCAGAGCCTAGTAGACAATGTTCTCCAGAGCTTTTACATAGATACAAGATATTATTAAGCTGTCATATTTAATTCAGCTAGATAGGTCACTGAATTCTGTCCCAGTTCAGAGACCTTGGAACAGGACAAAAATGAAGTGATATTAATCAGGTGAACATTATTAAAACACTAGATTAAAATGAAGTAAGTTATTACTGTCTTCCAATGAGCTGATAACCTTTCACTCAAAGAGTGTTTTCTGAGCTCCTACTATGTGCCAAGTATGGTTTCCCTGTCTTGCCTTCCTAAGAATGAAGCAACATGGAATCCCTTATGTAGACTATACCCTATATACTATATCTGAAGTTCCTCAAATAGTGTGTTGCTTTTTTCTCTTAGCAAGATTTTGAAAAATAAAGTCAGTTTTTAATATGGTCTGAAACACACAGTTTTTAAACTTTGAGTAGAGACTAGGTGCTCATTTCCTCTGATCCTAATCATGGCCAAATATACTTCATCAAAATAAATCATGGATTATACATGGGTATGGAAAGAAACATAAAAAAACAAAAACATGGAAAAAAGTTGACAAATTGCACAAAATTGAAATGTCTCACTCAGGGGAAGAGCTTCATGCTGTATTTATTTGTTTATTTGGATTCACTATTTTAGGCTTTTAAAAATAGTTAAGGCAACATGTTCTAAAACCTTTGGCCTTTGGTCACAGAGATCTCTTCCAGAAAAGACTACCTGAGCTACCCTGAAGGTTGTGTCTCAATTTATGAAAATTTGAGAGAAAACTGAAGTTTGCCAAGAATTCATTCTTGGTGGAATGGTGTTCCTTCTGTGTATCTACCTTTCATTTTTACCTTTTGCCAATTGGAGAATTGACATCAGATAAAAATGAAAGCTCTACAAATTCAGTTGTTTATGTAGTTATTTCTTTAAAGTCCACGAGACTTTAAACTTCCTTTTTATACTTTAGGGCTTTTTGCATTATATAGCATGGTTCCGCTTTGGTAAATTTACATATTCATGTAACAACTTTTTATTATATATATGATGTGCACCAATTGCTAAGGACTCATTATTCAAGCATGCAGAAATGCTGTTGCTGGGGCTGGAGCAGTGGCTCAATGGTTGGATAGCTTGCCTGGCATGCACAATCACCCAGGTTCCAATCCCAGCACCATATATGCACAACTACATGTTGGAAAAACAAAGACCAGATGAAAAAATAATATTGATTCTCTCTTTCCTTTGTCTCTCACTCTCTTCCTCTCTCTTAAAAAAAATAAAAGAAAGAAATGATGTTGTTTCATTTCAAGGAACTCATAGGCTGTAGAAGGAGGTGCTCTTATAAACCAGCAATGATAATATTAAGCAAAAAGCCCATGTTAGAGTGGGTGACAAAGGATGGAGGAATCTCTCCATATTCTACAGGAAATGGAGATACCAATGACTGACAAGAAAATGTTGTTTTTTCCATAAATATCCCTGTGGCAAAATATTGGGAAAAGAAATGATTCAGAGGCACATATTGAAATTCCTTTTGAGAGTACACTGTGAACTTCTATGGCTGAGGATACAGATAATTTTTAAAAAATTAATAGCATTAATTTGCTGCTAGTAGTTTTACTTTTTTTTCTTTGTGATAAAATAAAAGCAAAAAAAAAAAAAAAGGAAATGTCCATGTTTATACAAAGTCACTGCCATTCAAAATAACAGAATGAGTAGCCATTCGGAGTTTGTACAGCTCACTGGAATTTATGCTGCACTCAGCTTTTTATATGCTTACTTTCCAAGGACACCTCTTTATTTATTAGAAAGTTTACTGGTCTTCTGAGATGGATGCTTTACTTTTATAAAAATCGTTTTTGTTTCAGTTCATGGTGCTAGAGATTGAACCCAGGGCCAGGTGCATGGTAAACCTATCCCCTAAGATTGAACTACCTACCTCCTCCCTAGCTCTGAAAAACGTTTCTGAATGGAAAAAGGGCTTATATGTGATACACTGCTGATAATAGCTCACCTAGAATGGCTGGAAAGGTTATCAAGGGGCTGTTTTATCAACTTTTTTGTTGCTGTGACCAAAGGAACTGACAAGGACAACTGTAGGAGGAAAAGTCTATCTGGGGCTCATTGCTTCAGAGGTCTCAGTCCACAGAAGGCTGGATCCATTCCTCGGGGCTCAAGGTGAGGCTAAACATCATGGCAGAAGGCATGGTTTCAGGAGCAGAGAGAGAAACTCCAAGCCAGATACAAAATATATACCCAAAGGGCAGGCCCCAGTGAACTACCTCCTCCAGCCACACCTTACCAGTTAAACCCTATCAAGGGAGTCACTCACAGTGGATCAGGTTAAGGCTCTTGTCACCCAATCATTTCACTTCAGCCTTACCATTGTCACACACGAGCTTTTGGGGGACATCTTTCATTCAAACCATAACAGGGGCTCCGGAAGTTCCAGAGTACACAAACACCATAAGCACAGGCCATTAGAATCAAAAGGCCTGGAATGTCAAGTGAATGTCACCTGTTATCATTTCACACTGGACTTTGGTGACATTTATAGGAAAGGCATTATCCTTGGCACTTTGCTCACAAGGATACCTCTGCTAGTTGCTGGCTGGACGAGAGGGCACCTGCTCTCTGCCCAAGCAGGCAGCCTCCACAGGTGAGCAGCCCGGGAGGCCAGCAATGGAGGATCAGATTACTGAGGCTGTTCCATGGGATGGGTATGCCCTGGGGAAAGAGGCAAGGAGAGTCTTCCACCTTTCCCCTGAAGAGGGACTCGAATACTCTTACCCTGATTCTAAGCCCGCGTCTTGTGAGGAGATACGAGCAGTGGTCAGCACTCAGCAGGGCTTGGAGGAATTACTTTGGGAGCCTCTCTCTCTGGAGACCTTGCAGCAGGGAACCATGTTGCTTTTCTTTCTCTTTTCTTGTCTTTTCTTTCTATTTAGTAGCAACTTCCTGTGATGGTATCACAAGGCAGGTAGAAAGAAAGCCTTTGCCTCTTGCTGTTTTGTGGTTGAAGAGTTGAAGTTTATGACAATTAAGTGTTTGCATTTTAGGGGAAGATATATAGACTTCCCAGTTTAATGGGGATATTCACTCACATTTAGGAAAGTCAGTCACTATGGAGGGGACAAAACAGAGAAGCTTCAGAAACTACAAATATAATCCCTGCTCTGAAGAGGAAAGGAGCCTTTTGGTTTTGGACCTTGAGGAAATTTTGAGCATGATGTCTACTACACATGTTTTAAAGACTAGGAAATTGAGATTCAGAGAAGCTAATCCTTTGTTCAAGGACATATATAGCTGGTGTGAGCATTAGGCACCTTAATAATTTTTTTATTAAAAGCAGGGCATTTGCCCTTGCTTGCATTTTATATGTATTTCATATATATAAGATATATACATGAGATAGAGACGTCCTCTTTGATGATGTGATCAACCCAGATACCACGAAGGAAAAGATTTCCACCCACGAGTCTAGGAGTCCTTGTGAGTCAATTCTGTGCTTTTCTTCCCACCATAATCAGCCTCCAGTTGAGCAAATTGTGATGGTCGAACAGGGTTTCATTTTCAACCTCAGGCTCACAGAAATGGTCATGATTCACCCAAATTCCCTGTGAACAGCAGTAACCTAGCTTCTCACACCTCCAGTGAAGGTTGGATGGTGGTGCTTCTGTCTCAATTCCAAATTCTCGTGGCCGCTTTGAGAGCAGAGTTTGGATCAGCCTGTGTACCGTGAGTGACATCTGTGTCCCACACGCTGACGTGTGGGTAAAGCCAGGGTTGCACCTGTGTGCAAAACTTGCTGTGGAGTTGCCAAGGACTCAAAACCCAGGTTAGCTGCACAGCGGTTTGAGAATGGTCCTCTTTCAGTGCTCTAATATAAAGAAATGCTCCACTAAGAGCTGAGTCCTGAATTCCTGTTTCCAATTTCCCCCCAGCTGAATGTCCAACTTGTCAAAATGGATCCAACCTTAACAGGCAAAAATGATCAAGAATAAGAAGAGAGTTAGTGCTTTGTTCTGAAAGCATTTTTTAAAAATTATGATTTTAAAAAAATACAAGATTGTTAAGAGTCCTTTTATGTCAATGACATTGATAGCTTTTCCAAGACAGGCAACTCAGAGTATACGATTTCAGGTTTTGGGATCATTTGTTTCCAAGTAATAGAAATTCATTCCAACTAGCACATGCTGAAAAGTGAAAAAATTTTTAAAGGATCTGAGGTTATCTTTTGGAATCCAAGGGCAGGAAGAGGAGCCAGGGTGCAGAGGCCTGGAGTAAGGAACTGGGGTAGGATCAGGAGCCCAGGCAGCACCTTACAGATCCCTGGAGATGAACCACTGTGCACCCCCTCTTCTCTTTGCTTTAGCATCATTTCTCTCTCTTTGCACACTGACTTTTCCTGCTCTTCTGGGTCAATGTCACAAACTCTCTTAGCTCTACTGTCCTGCCCCATCTCAGGCTTCCAACCAATGGGCTTAGGTTCTCAAGTCCCCCTTCCATGAGAGAAGGACACTTATAGTTTCAGCTTAAACTGAGATTGGCTTCCCTTGTCCATCACAGTTCTATAAACTTTCCAGAGGCTCAGTGCCAAGTTGAAGGATCTGTTTGCTGGGGCAAGGAGGCAGCTTTACACCCGACAGGTGTCTTTCTAGGAAGGAGCTCAATTTGATTCGTAGATATTGTCAAACCTATTCTCTCAGCTTCTCAAACTTAGCAGAATGAGCAAAGTTGTTTCAGATATAGGAAAACGAAGGCAAGGAACTGTAGTAAGTCACCTACATCAATTTGAAACCTGAGTTACTGGATCCCAGTTCAAGGTTTGCAACATCAAATATTTCTTGTAGTGTGAGGGCTGACTGGCTGTGATGCTCTGTGGCCTTCATAAAGAGGATTGAAATTTGTCAGATGATCCATAGTGAAGCTGGGCAGAAAACAGAGTTGGTTTGTGGTTCATTTCATATCATTTCACAAGTATACTATTTCTTCCCCAAAGTGCGGGCTGTCTCACCAGGGAGTGGCCTGGTCCCTTGAGAACATGTTCTCTTTGGATCAAACTGCAGTGGCTCAACTCAGTCTGGGTGAGCCGGGGATTTTTTCATCAACAAAAAAGACTTGTTAAAATTAATGTTGAAATATTCTTCCATCATTCTGGAAGTATGCACTTTGCTCATCTAAAAAATATAATCAACTTGCCAATTTCTAAGTAAAAAATTGTATGTACTGCCTAGAATAACATTGACTCAGTATTCCTTCCAACAGGAAGCATTGGTAATGTCTCCCCTTTTAGGTTTCTTCTTCTATATCCTTCTTAACTATCTTTGACACATAGATGCGTGCATGCACACACAAAGCACATACATGTGTGCCACACACATGCAGATATGCATATGCTTCCATCTGTCATGGATTATAAGTAATTAATAAAAACAGAGTTTTCTGAACTAAAGAAGCTCTAGAGCTTAACTTCTTTTGTATCAAGGGGTAAGAGTCAAGGATTGGATAGGTCATTCCCTCCCAGCCAGGGTGCCTTATTCCTCCTTGGTAGAGTCTCAGTGATTCCTTGTCCAAAGATCATACTGATAAATTTCTATATCTTCATTTATTGTAGAAAGTATTTGACAGCACATTCAATTTCCATCTGAAAATAAATATGCAATGTACTTTCAAAGAAAAGAAACATTTGCTCTAATGGAATTAGTGCAATAGTGCTCTAAAGGTACAGCTTATGAAAACCCCTTGGACGGGCTATAGGACCAGAATCCAGGTCCTGTTCTTCATTATTTTCTGATTCAAAACACTTGTGGTGTGATTAATTTTTATAGCATTATCATCTCCCAAGCACATGTAGGAATAAAATCAGGACCTTCAGATACAAAGACTTGACTTTAGTTTGCGGGTTTTTCCAACACTTATGTCCAAGGATCCCCCACCGTCCCCCACACTCAATCCCATTCCCACCCAACCCCATGCCACTGAGGGCAAATGGATTTCCAGCATGACTACATGGAAAGTGGATAATAAATGAACTCACAATAGCCACAACTAAGATTTCTGAATTCTTTCTACATGGCTGTCAAGGGATATGGCCATGATAGGTATTGTTGAATTTCCTCCTTGCGTAGCCCTACTTGTAAGCCCAGAAGTTAGTTGCTGGTAGAAGACACGAGACTCCTGGGTGAGAAGCAAAGGACTGTCCTACTCTGAACAGTAGCAGTAGTCAGAATGTCAGTATTTTCTCAGGGTGGTTTTCCAAACCCCAAATCCTCACATGACCTTAAGAAAAGGGCCAATGGGATACCTGTACATGCACAAGTTTAATTTCCAGGCTAGATGTGGAATCTTCCTGACTAAACTCCACTCCTTAACCAATAAATGGAATTTTTATTTATAGTATTTTAAAAGGGTACTTAACACAATTGTTTAGTGCTCTATCTGAAGATAGAGAGTATTGGAGAGATAATATCAATGGGAACTATGTGAAGATTAATCACAGTCTCTTGCTCTAGCTTTGACCTCCTTCCTGATCTGAGGCTGCAGAGCAGCTGGCCACACCAGGACTTAGATAAAACTTCTGTCACAAGCAGTGAGAGAGAGCATCAGCCCAGGCTAAGCAGCAGCCATGAAAAAGAGGACTGGCACAAATTCTCCCTCATGGTTATTTTTATTTTCCGTCTCCAGCAAAAACAGGTGTGCCTTCCTCAGGAGCAAAAGTTAATACCAAAAAATGCAAATTTAAAAAAAGAATGACTTTTAAATGAACATTTCTTTAGATTCATATGAGAGAAAAATGGAGATTGGTATAATAGAATCACAGAATCTTTAGGCTGAAAATGATCTTAAATTTCATTTTGTTCAATTATTTTATAGTTGAGGAAACATAAGAAAGAAAAAAATAACAATTTGTCAATTCTGCTGTATTCCATTAACCTGGATATAATTAAAACATATTTGAAAATGTGGATACTTTGATAATCAACTTTCAAAAAAAAATTGTTTTTGAGAAAATTAGAGTAAAACAAATTTTATTGATACTCAAAATATTAATACCACTATGCAATACTAAAGTCTAGTAATTACAAAATAAAATTATTCAAAAAGGGACTGTTTAATAAAAATACTCCTAACACGTGCAACTTTGTTTGACTTTGGTTTTAGAAATATTTATTAAGACCCTATTATGTGTGTGGCACAGAACAAGGAGCTGTGACTTTAGAAGTGAAGGCCTAGTTCTTTCTTTCCTTTTTTTTAAGACTTTTTAAAAATTTTTTTGAGGAGTTATGTTGTTGTATAATCACAAATGTATATGTAGTAATATGATATGCCCCTGATCCATCCTAATCGAAAATCATCCCCCATATCACCCACACCCCATTATCTTTTTTTTTATTTTAAAGAGAGGGAATGAGAGGAGAGAGAGAGAGAATCAATTTTGTCTTATTTTTTTCATCTGGCTTTCATTTTTCCAACATTTAGTTATGTACATGGTGCTGATGTTTGAACCCGGGTCCTTGCACATGCCAGGCATGCACTTTAATCGTTCAGCCACTGCTCCAGCCCCATACATCCCAGTCTCTTGACTCTTCTATATTTCCCTCATAACAGATATAAATGTATATATATCATTGTGCATTTTCCAGAATTAAATGATTACATAAGTACTGCTTGGCTTCTCTGGGGAGTAAAGAGGATGCTACAGTGTTGAATCCCCCCTAGATCCCTTCCTATCATCCCTCCCTCTCCTCTCCCTTCCACCTTTTCCCTCCCCACCCTTACATATCTATGGTTCCCTAGATTATGTGTTGCTTCAACTTTGGCGAGTTTAGTACATGAACTTGACCTTTCACCCAAGCCTGGGTTTTGCTCTAGCCTCCACAATTGAGGGAAAATACTTGACTCTTGAGTCTCTGGGTTTAGCTAACTTCACTCAGCATAATTTCTTCCATTGTCATCCATTTACCTTCAAAGGCCACAATATTTTTGGTTCTAATGTTGTGTAGAACTCCATAGTATATATACCACAGCTTTTGAATCCATTCATCCAGTGAAGGGCATCTGAGTTGATTCCATAATTTAGCTGTTATAAATTGAGCTGCTATGAACAATTGATTTTGCTGTTATCACTGTAATGTGCTGATTCTAGCTTTTCTGGAACAGTACTCAAAAGAGGGATAGCTGGATTGTATGGTGGATCCATCCCTAATTTTTTTGAGGAGTCTCCATACTGCTTTCCAGAGCTGCTCTACCAGTCTGAAGTTCCACCAACAGTGTGTTAGTGCTCCTATCTCCCCTCCAGCATCTGTTACTGTTTCTATTCTTCGTTTTTGCCAATCTGAATGAAATGAGGTGAAATCTTCATGGAAATTTTTTTTTTTTTAAAGAAAGAGGAGGCAGTGAGAGAAAGCGAAAGAGAGAAGCAATTTTATTTAGTTTTTCATGTGACTTTCATTCCTCAGACACTTTGTTGAGCACGTGATGCTGGGATTTGAACTTGTGTACTTGCGCAAGCCAGGCAAGCACTGTAACCACTGAGCCACTGCTCCATCCCCCTTCCTGGAGTTTTGATTTGCATTTCTCTGATTACTAGTGATTTAGAACACTTTCTTATGTATTCATTGGCTTGCTCAAAGTCCTCTGTTGAGAAGATTCTGTTTAGCTCTCTGGTTTATTTATTTATTTATTTATTTATGAAAGAGAGGGACAGTGAAAGAGAGAGAATCAATTTTATTTAGTTTTTCAGGTGACTTTCATTGCTCACTTTGTTGTGTACATGATGCCGGCGGTACAAATCCGCATCCTTGCACATGCCAGGCAAGAGCTGTAACACTGTGACACTGCTCCAGCTCCCTGGCTCATTTATTGATTGGATTGTTTGTGTTTTTGATATTAAGTTTTTTGAGTTCTTTGTAAATTTTGGATATTGGTCCCCTAATTCTTTCTTTTTAATAACCTACAATCCAGTGGATAATCATGAACTTCAAAATGAAGTGGTGAACAGAGCCTTTTAAAACTTTTAGTAATTTTGCCAGTTTATTGAGTCTAAACTACCTTATTTATATGGAAGATCTCTCTTTCCCTCTCTCTCTCTCTTTCTCTCTCTCTCTCTCTCTCTCTCTCTCACACACACACACACGTGCACATACACTATAAATGACCCTCCAGTATGTGTGTGTGTGTGTGTATGTATATATATATATATGTGTGTGTGTGTGTGTGTCAAAAATTATGAAGGGTTTGAGAATTTACTGTACTTGCAAGCTACGATGTTAACCTTATGCATGCTGGAAGAAGACTTCAGACCACCGTGGTCTTGACTGTAAGAGTCATGTGTCTTCTACCAGCATCTGTAATGTGGTGATGGTGAATCTTGGTTGTCATCATGACTGGATTGACAGAAGCCTAGAAAACTGGTAAAGTACACTTTGGGGTGTATCTTGAGGGCGTTTCAAGAAATGATTTGCATGTATGGTCAGCAAACTGAATGGGGAAGACCTACCATGAATTTCGGAGGCACCTTTTGATAAACTGGGGGCCTGGATGGAACAAAAAACGGAAGAAGGGGGAAGCTCACTGTGCGTGCTTGACTCTTCTCGAGGAAGTGTGTT
>PVKS010008536.1:0-67832 GCA_004027875.1 Aplodontia rufa | reverse complement strand
AGACTTCATTATGTATGTGGTACTGGGGTTCGAACTTGCGTGCTTGCTCATGATGGGCAAGCGCTGTAACCACCGAGCCACCTCTCCAGCCCCAATGGGCAAATTTTTAAGATACCAATAGGTATCTTAAAACCTTTGAATTTAAGATGGGCACAGTGGTACACACCTGTAATCTCAGCTACTCAGGAGATTGAGGCAAGTTGAAGGCCAGCCTGGGGAACTTAAGCAAGACCAAGTCTCAAAATAAAATTTTAAAACGGTTGGTGATGTAGCTCAGTGGGAGAGTGCCCCTGGGTTCAATCCTCAGTACTGAAAAACCAAGCCAAACCAAATCAAACCAAGAAAGAAACGACAATCTTGGGATTTCATGAGGGAATTAAGGCCACCAGCTTGGAGAATGATCTTGCACATTAATATTAAGCTTTTATGGGCCGCTTTTTAACTTGAAAAGATCAGGTGCTTGGAGCTATTCTTTTCAGCTCCTTCAAAGAACCCCTGATCCCAAACTCTCCCAGGGATTGGAATCCTGACCACGTGAATAATGGAAGTGCAACCTCCCCATGCCAGCAGGGCACTAGGCTATCATTACCAGAGCTCAAATGAAAGCTGTCTCTGACTCCTCCAAGCTGTCCTTGCCTCCAACTGTTACACAATCCAGATAAGGGTCTGGGGGCTTGGACTAAATGATCTCTGATGAAGTAAAACACTGGAATCCAGGCATATGGAGTGATCTCTGAGTAGTACAAGCTTCTCTTCCCCTCCTCAGAAAGCAGGGAGGGGAAACAATGACCAAGAGACCCCTTTGCTGGCCTCTCTGATATTAAACTCGAAGTAAAACCTATAATTGGAAATGCACTTTTGGATTTGGGTTTAGGGCTGATATGATCTGCCTCTGACTTTAAGAGTTGATCATTCATTTAAATAATGTAAGCAGGAAGATAAATTAGAGTATGAGGTTTTTTCCTTTGTCTTGAGTATTTAATGTCTGAAATGAGCTATTGGACCATCTTGTGCAAGTGCCACCACCCTGTGAACTTGCCTGGACTGGCCTGCAGGAGGACAGAAGACACACATCCCAGCAACCCCTGCCACCTAGCTGATAAGAAGCCCATCCCCCAAGGCAGAGAGACCTCTGCCAGCTCCTGAGGGAGCCCAGCTGACACCACATTAGTCATCCAATTGAACCTGGCCTGAGTGGATGACCCTCAGAGGTGTGAGCTAAGTACACGGCTGTTTTAAGCCACTCATTTTGGGATAGCTGACTTTGAAGCAAACACCAGCTGCTGCTATCTGTACTCCTGATTTCCTTGCCATAGCTCAGCAGCCAAGGAGTTGGAAGTGGTAGACAGCAGCGCACAAAGCACCAGGGACAGGAGCCAGCTCTCGGCTCATAGGTCACCCAACGAGACAGAGAATCAGGGAAGGAAGGAATGGAGGAGTGGACCGATGTTGCTGATGAATTCAGAGCCCAGCTCAGCCAACAGGCAGTCATTATGATGCCTGCAAATCCCCAAACCCACCTCCTTCCCCTCTGGGCAGGCCCAGCAGCTCCTTTAGTCCTATTCTAGGCAAAACAACAAACAGGGTTTTGTTTTGCAGTCAGAAAGGAAGTTAGCATTTTACAAGGAGGCTGCTGCTCTCACCACAGAAGTGCTTGCTTAACTTGTGGAGTTTAAGGGGCCAACTGGGAACAATGACAGAGAGAAGTGCCTTTGGAGGGGACCTACCCAAAGGTGCCCAGCTCTGAAGGGCAAAGCAGGAAAAGTAGTAATTTGCTCTGGCTTGGCTAGGGAGTAGAACGCTAAATGCAAACAGCTGTTCTCTTTGTAATGGTCTGGTCTGGAAAGCTCCATGACAGGGGTGAGTCACAGAATCTTAGATCTGGAAAGGGTCTTAAAGGTTGTCTTGTGGGAAATCTCTGTCCTGCACTTAGATTCTATATTTTATTTTTACAGTTATATTTTCATTATGCAAGCAATACCTGGATATATGTTCTGTGTAAAACAGGACCACAACATCTCCTCTTGGTTTCCCGGCACCCTCACTCACCCTTGTAGATGCAGGCAGTGAACAGCCCCTTCTAATTATTGACGTTCACACAAAAACAGACAGTTACGGTAATCACACTAAATATAATGTTCTGAAATTTCATTTTCTCCTCGACCAGTATGTTTTGCAGATCTTTTTGCGTAGGTACAGAGAAGTCAAATTCATTTTCTTAGAGGCTGCATGGTATTCCTTCACGTGGAGAGCTCTGCTATATTAACTACCCCACTTCCATGGGTAATGTAGATTTCGACCACTTCTTCCGCTTCTTCAGCTAGTATAAACCTCAAAGCAAGAAACGTTGTGGTGCATAGCTCCTTGAATACCTCTGAGTATTTCTTTAGGACAGATACCTAAAAAATTGCTAGAATAAAGGCACATGTATTTCTAAGGTTTGGCTTCATTTGCTGTATTATTTTTTTTCAAGAGGGACAGTGAGAGAAAGAGTGAGAGACAATCAAATTTATTTAGTTTTTTTTTTCCATTTGGTTTCCGTTGCTATGACACCTCATTGTGTATGTGGTGTTGGGGTTCAAACCCATGGACTCGCATATACAAGGCAAGCACCATAACCACTGAGCCACCGCTCCAGCCCTGCATCATTTGCTTTTAAACCATCTCATCTTGGTGCCTGCTCTAGGGAAGTTCTTTAACACTCTTCCTTTCTTCTTTTTTTTTTAATTTATTTTTATAAGTGCATTATAGTTTTACATGATGTTGGGATTAGTTGGCACGTATTCCTAGATGCACGCAATTCAGCAACACATTTGTCCAATATCCCACCCCCGTCTTCTTTTTAATTTTAATTTTTTATTTTTTTATTGCACCAGGTATTGAACCCAGAGCACTTTACTGCTAAGCCACATCCCCAGCCCTTTTTATTATTTTTTATTTTGAGACAGGGATTTGATAAGTTGCTTAGGGCCTCACTAAGATGCTGAGTGAGGCTGGCTTTGAACTTGTGATCCTCCTCCCACAATCTCTTGAGCCGTTGGGATTGCAGGCATGCACCAACTGTGACAGGCTTTTCTTTAACAATAAATATTGAAGCAAAATAGCAAAATCTATTCAGATTTTGATGCTTCTTTAATCAATTTTTAAAATTTATGTGTTTGCCCCGGGAGATTGCCTTTTACATACAGATTTTCATATTTGCTGGTAATTAACCTTTATATGTATAAAAAATCTCCTCTTTACTTAAATACATGCTTTTTTGTCATTAATATTGTTTGTATCTTCTACATTTTTTGATCAGATTTGTCAGAGGTTTATCTATTTGATCTTTTTAGAGAATAAGTTTGTTAGTTATTCTTTCTTTTATTTTCTAGCTTATTAATGTCTTCTTTTTAAGATTATTATAAGGTTGCTCCACTTTTTTGAGACTATTCTATACAGCTTTTATATAATTTTCTGAGCATTAAGGTTAGTTCATTTATTTTTAAGATTTTAGCTTTCTAATACATGCATTTGAAGTTGTAACTTTTCCATTGAGAATTACTGTTGATGTGTGTGGTATTATATTTGTTCACATTTAGGTAGTATAAATTTACATTAAAATTTTTCTTTTATCCAAAAATTTTATATTTAAAAATGTTTTCATGTTCCTAAAAAATACACACACACACACACACACACACACACACACACACACACTACTGTCCTGGCCTCTTTTTATTTTGGTATACTAGGGATTGAACCAGGGCCTTGAGCATGCTGGACTCTACTACTGGGCTTCAATCCCATTCCTTTTGTTTGTTTTTTTTAAAGAGAGAGAAGGACAGTGAGAAAAAGAGAGAATCAATTTTATTTCGTTTTTCATGTGGCTTTCATTGCTCTGACACTTTGTTGTGTACGTGGTGCTAGGGTTCGAACTCATGTCCTACTGCATGCCAGGCAAGCGCTGTAACCGCTGAGCCACTGCTCCAGCCCCAACCCCATTCTATTTTAAATTTTATTTTGAGACAGGGTCTCAAAAAGTTGCCTGTGTTGGTCTGCAGCTTGCTATCCTCCTTCCTCAGCCTCCCGGACAGTTGGGTTACAGGTGTATGTGGTCACATTTAGGTATTTGGTTCTCTTTTTAATGTTCATTTCTAATCTTATGGAGTTATGGTCAGAGAATATGGTTTGTATGATTTCTGCTTTGGGGAAACTTTTGTTTTGAGATTTTATTTATTTGTGTGTGAATATAAGCGGCTTAATTCATGGTCAACTTTGTTGGGAAGTTCATGTGGATTTGTAAAGAATGTTTATTTCTTTCTCAAGTTTATTTTATAGTATTTTAAATTCTTCATGACTTTAAGGTTTTGCCTAATTTAAGAGAGGGTTAAGTAAATATTCCCTTCTGAAGGTGGATTTGTATGTTTATTTCTCCCTGGAATTTCTAACATTTTTGTTTTTTGTGAGTGTAAAAGTATATGTTAGTTTTATCTTTTTGGTAGTTTTAACCTTTCATCTTTAATCAATATAAAATTCTTCTCTTTTAATGTCTTTTGCTGAATCAATTTTATTTAGTTTTCCACGTGGCTTTTGTTGCTCTGACACTTCATTTTGAACATGGTGCTGGGGTTTGAACCCACACCCTCACACGTGCCAGGCAAGCCCTGTACTCTCTGAGCCACCACTCCAGCCCCCTGAGCTTTTTATTGTGTGATATAAACTTAAATTTTATTTTTGTTTACAGTTTTCTTTGATTTTCTTCTTCATTCCTTTATTTTAAACCTTGCTACCTAAAAGAAGCCTGAAAAGCTAATGAGTGGGTTTCAAAGTTCATCACAGCCACTACCTGGCTGTGAAGCCCGGAGTAACATGGCCTCTTTGTGCCCCAGCTTCTCATCAATTGGATGAGAGAAATATTAGAACTATTTCATCAGCCAGTCACGAGTAAAATACAGAGCACAGTGAAAGCTTAGTGAATGTTAGGAATTATTATTTTGTGTGTGTCATATTCAACATGAAGTTGGATACTTCCAACTTGGTCTGAGAGTCTCCTTCACTTAGATGAGTGAACTGAACACATTTATACTTTAAAATGCTAATTTTAAAATTCACCTACATTAAGTATATAATTAAATGATATTTAATAAGTATACAAGTTATGCCAACATTAATTGGCAGAATTCAACACTGGTTCACAATAAAAACAACAATAGCACATAATACTTAATAGAGAAAGACTGAAAACTTTTTTTTCTAAGATCAGGAACAAGACAAGAATGTGAATGTGTAGTGTGGCCACTTCTACTCAGTGTTGTACTGGAGGATCTGGCCAGAGTAGTTAGGGAAACATACACACACACAACATAAAGTTTCCCATGGGGGAAGAAACAAAACCATCTCTATCTGCAGACATGATCTTTTATATACAATCCTAACCAACCCAATGAAAAACTATCAGAATTAGTAAACAATTGGTGCCAAGTTGCAGGATACAAGACAAATATACCAAAATCAACTGCGCTTTTATATACTTAAAATTAAAAATCCAAAATAAAGTTAAGAGAATAATTCTTTTCACAATAATATCAACTAAACAAAAACTAAGGAATAAATTTAACAAAAGAAGTACAAAGGTCATAATTTGAAAACTATACAACATTGCTAAAAATTAGCATCAACCTCTTTTATTATTGAATTGTAGGTGTTCTTTATATATTCTAGTTAAAAATGTTTTATCAGATATATGGTATGCAAATATTTCCCCCTATTTGCGTAATGCTGCCTGAAATATTTTTCACTTTGATGAAGTTAAATTTGTCATTGTTTTCTTTAATGGCTAGTCTTTTTGGTATTACATCTAAAACATTTCTGTGTACCACAAAGTCATGAATATTTTCTCTTATTCCTTTTTTCACAAATCTTATATTTTCAATTCTTACATTTATGTCAATAATCACTTTGTGTTAATTTTTGTTTATGGTGGGGTAATAGTCTAAAATCATCTTTCTGCATATAAATATTCAATGGTCTTAGGACTATATGCTAAAAATAAAAAAATCCAAATCCATTATTTATTACCCATTGACTAGCCTTGGCACATTTCTTAACTATTAATTGACCATAAATGTAAAGGTTTATTTTTGATTGTTCTATTCTGTCTCTATGTCTGTGATTATGCTTGTATCATACTTTCTTGGTTACTCTAGTTTTATAGTAAGTTTTAAATTGGAACTTGTAAGCCATCCAATTTTATTCCTTTTTCAAGGTCTTTTTGATTATTCTGAGTCATTTGCATTTTCACTAAAATTTTAGGATGAACTTGACAATTTTTGCAAAAGAGAAAAAAAGCCAGCTGAGATTTGGAGAGGGACTGTATTGAATTTATAAATTCAATGAAAGGCTGATGTTAATTCTTTAAATGTTTTGATAGAATTAACTAGTGGAGCCATCTGGCACTGTACTCTTATTTATGGGAAATTTTTCAATGACTTACTCAATCTCTTTACTTCTTTTGTTAAATTTATTCCTTAGTTTTTTGTTCATTTGATACTATTGTGAATGTCATTAGTTCCATTTAAACTATTTCCTCTTGAGTAGTTTTGAGACAGAAGCATTTCTAAATTTGTTGCATGCTTTGGTTAATCTCCAGAATTTTAAAATAATTATTACAATTTTCCAGTTTTATTGTTTCTTTTTGATAAAAAGGATTTTCCAAGCTCCATTCTCAACTATTTCCAAAGCTGTTTCTCCTCCCCTTCTTACCACTTCTATTTATTGCAATTAATTATACAAACTTATTGAAATGCATACAAATGTATTCCTGCAATTTAATCTTAGTTTTCTATTTACCATGTTCTCCTCTCTTTCTTCTGCCTTTTAGTTAATTAATTGTATTGTTTCTTTGATTCTTTTTCTTCTTAATGATTTGAGAATTCATATGCCATTTCCCATCTTCTTGTGGTCACTTTTATTTTTAAATATACATTTAAGTATTTGTCTATTAATGTCTAAAGTCAATGTTTATAACTTCTCTTCAACAACATAGCATTAGTGTATTTTCTTCCTCGAGTTTCTCTGCCTTCCCCTCTCTATCCCACTGCAACCATTTTCTATATTGTGATCACATAACATTTGGCCTGTCATTTTCATTTTACTCTTTTTCGTTAATATGCCTTTTGGATAACTGTGCATTTTGTTGACATCTTTGTCATAATTCTTTCTTCATTGCACCTCATGTGGGTCCTTTTTCAGTCTAGGCTTCATCATTTATGATAAGAGAATCATGACCTAATTCTTCATTTCAGGTGTCCTATGATCTGGCCATCATTGCCCTTCCTCCTATCTCATTGCTCTGGTTCTCTCAGAAAATATTGAACTTTATTAAAACTTCCAAATCTTTAAGTTTAGCTTTTCTCATCATCCTGTCTATGCACGAACAGCACAGTACAATTATTCCTTCTCTCTCCCTCCACTATTACTCTTATTTAATCCAATCAACTCCCTCCCTCCTTCATTAGATAACACACTCTTCTTGTTTTCCTCCCACCCCACTGCCCACAATTTCTTGGTGTTCTTTGATGGCTGCTGCTCTTGTCCCACATATCTAAATACTGGAATGCCCAAGACCCTTACCTTCAATCTTTTCTCTATCCAGATTCTATGGATGGGCTTCTCTTGTCTCATGCATATAATAAAATGTCAAAGCCTCTTACATTTTAATCAGCAGATCTGATATTTACTCTGAGTTTTATACTCCGTATCTTCACCTGTGTGGCTTTTAGACACCTCAATTTCATATGCCCAAGAGAAATGCTGGTTTCCAAACCCTCCCCCATCCAACTCTCCCCTCTAAGTCATCCAGCTCCACTACATGTCTCCACTGTCTCTGCAGTTCATGGTGCTAAAGATCTGGTTGGCTGCAATGTTTCTCTTTCCCTCACATTTCACATGCAATCTATCGGCCAATCTTCTTGGCTTTTCCTCAATCCATATATCACATCTGTCTCCTTCCTTTATAACTATACTATTCCATTGTAGTCTAATTTACCTTCATCTTGCCCTGGACTGTACTAATGGCCTTCTTAGTGGTCTGCTGCCTCCATTCTTGCCTAATAGTCTCTGTAGTTTCTGATAGAAAACTACGAAGCACAGCCTAGCAAGTTTCCACATATCTGTAATCCAATATGAAAAATAAGATATTATTAACTTAGGTGAAGTCTCCCTGGGAACCTCCCTGATTACCTCTAGCTTCCCTCTGGAGGTTACCTCCATTTTTAATTTAATGGAGGCAACCACCAAATAATAATTCCTACATGTCTTTCTGCCTTTATGCTTTAAATATATGTATCACTAAGCAAAATGTGGTTTTGTTTTCATCTTTTATATTTCTGTATATATACCATATGCCCAGAAAATAAGAATAAAGTTTGCAAGTGCCCTGATCTGAAAAGTCTCAGAATTGCTACGTTTAGACCACCATGTCTCTCTTCTTATCCCTTGACTTGATTTTTTCTTTTCTTTTTTTTTTTTTTGTGATATCTGTGGTATTCCAGAATGGCTGTTCTTCCCTCTTTCCATTGACTAGAAGATGTCTGAATCTCAATTTGTGACCTTCATTAATTGCATAGAGCCTTGTGACTTTCACTGCATGTCTTGATCTACCCTATACCTACTTCTCATTTTTCCCTTTGTTCTCACTTCTTACTTATATTATTGGAAATCATGTACATATTTCTGAAACTTTATGTTGTAACTGCGCAAGGCAGAGGTAAATAAACAAGCAAATTCGACACCTCCCAGAGGAAAGAGAAGAGTCTGATACAGACCCCTTGCATGATTGCTGCAGAAAATCTTACTTTTTTCCATTCAAGATTTTGTACCATAATTGACTGGGTCACCTTGTACTGTTATAGAGGCTAATCTGATATTTTAATAACATTTTAGGATTAACTGCATTATTCAAAACCATGCTTTAAAGGACCATGAACCATAAACCAGCTGCTCCAACACCTTATCACACAATGTCATCATAAGGACATCCCAAGTCTCCGTGTGCATTGGAAGTAGGGAGATGTAAAAGGATGTAGTAAGTTGCTCTCAGGATTCATATTTAATATTTTATAATTATCCCTCTAAAACCTTCCGTTTTTTCAAATTTTGATTATCAAGGAGTGGCAGGCACCATTTCAGTTTATAAATAAGGAGACCAATCTGGGACAACAGGGAATATATAGCAATGGTCTTTGGATATTGACAATGGCCGTTGAGGACTAGATATTTTTATATATTGAAGACTAGATATTTTTCTGTATGGTTCCAAAGGGCAGAACAAGGTCAGAGGGTTCAGTTCAGCAACAAACAGAACTTTCTTTTGATCAAATCTGGAATGAATTTGGCTGAATTGAGTACCTTGAAATTCCATTCAGCACTGACCCTTCAGGACATGCTTCCCACTCTATGTTCCTGATCTTTCTGCTTGAGTGTTTTCTTTGACTGTAGGAGTATGCACAATCCATGCACAGATGCAGCTAGAAGAGCTGAGGAATTGATGCTCCAGGAAGTTCAATACCAAACCCACTCAGAAGTTGGTGGCTGAACACCCCATCTTCCCTGTGTCTCCAGTGGAGTAAATCTGAGGCATCATCTACATGTTCTTCCAGGGGTCTCCCATGGGATTGAGACCTACAAGACCACAATAGTAACACACTCATTAATCATCAGTGGTGGCCACCTGCCCTTACCTCCTTACTAACTCGCTCCCCTACTCTTAATCCTGGGATCACTTCCTAGGTGGACTAGAATGCTCGCGTTAGAATATGCTTCTGGGAGAGTCCAGATGGCATCCTTGTGAATATGTTATTTTTTTGGTAGCTTTCCCTGATCTCTTAAAGGAAGTTGGCATCTGGTTATAGGAAGAGTGTCAGCAGTTTACCTTTGGGAAGATGAATGTGAGTAAAATCACAATTTTTTATAGCTTGCCTATCATGTCAAGGTTCTGAGATGGACACTATCAGACTCTCCTCTTCAGAAGTGGATAGTCCACCAAGCATCATACTGAAAAAACTGTATTGAAATGTCATCAGTGCACGCACTGAGGTAGAATCACAGCAAGCATCCCTGAGAAGGGGGACTAATACTGATTAACTGGTAAGAAAGGATCCAAGGCATTTGAGCTGAGTCTAAAAGACAGCATAGGTCAACAGGCAAAGGGGCAAGGAAAATAGAAAGAAAAAGCAACCTCCACTAGAAAGCAAGGCTTACCAATTTATCTTCTTCCAGGTTGATCAGATATATTCAGAAATAATTTAAATAAATAAGAAAAAGGAGGAAGCAATAACACGAACAAGCATATAAGTAAGTAATTTTTTTTCCCCCAGGGCTGAGGACCGAACTTGGGGCCTTGCATGCACTAGGCAAGCACTCTGCCTCTGAGCTAAATGCCCAACCCTATAAATAAGTAATATTAAAAATAGCAATTCAAATGGTGCTAATAACTGAAGGTGCAAATTTACGAGTGGAACTTCATAGCAAATATATTGAAAATTCAAACAAAAATCGCAAGCTATATAACACAAGATTAGTTGCTGTTTTAGGTCTTGAAACAAATTAAAAAATGAGAATAGTGAGATCAGTTATTTCCTCTGGTGAAAATGAAGTCTTTATCAGCTGTGAAATAAAAAGACCCATTATTAAAAACTTTACAGATATTCCCGTTACACACTGATTAAATGACGCTGTTGAACTCCAAAAGTGCGGAAGAACTTCGTGAAGCTATTGCATTGACGTGGACATTTGGAGGAGAGGGGTGTGACTCCTCAAAGGTAACCTCGTTATCCTTAATTGTTCTGTTTTTCCCCCCTTAAGGTGTTAGATGATTTATGCTAATGAAGGAGACTCTGAGCTGAGAAAGTTTGAGGACTTGTGTTTGACTGTTACAGCTTACCTATGCCATTGTTCTCCTACTGAGTGAAGGAATGAGAAAAAGCGTTTTCCCTTCTGGTGTCTGAAGTGTTAGTGGGGGCAGTGTGCCCAAGAAGTGAACAGAAGTCAGTAAACATAGACACTTGAGATAGTGGGGGAGTTGCTGCTCATAGAATCCACTCTGATTTTTACATTCACTGTTAAACGTGTACCTTACTCTTTGGTAGTCTGGAATTCTGCCAGTTCTATTGAAAGGCAATGGTTCCTCACAAGTGCTAATACTCGTGAATTTGAATTCCATATTCCAGCCTGCCTTTCATCCTTTGCACACAGTTTTCCGGTGGCCACTGCCTCCCTATTGGTTCATGATGGTCAGGGGTACTGGATAAAATGCTGGAACACCTCACCTCCGCAGCATTGTGCATCCTTCGCTGGGTCACCCTGGGCTGCCTGCGTGGCCATTCTGAAAGCTGGGAAAGATGGGAGAGTGAGCATCCCTTTGGAAAATCCCTAGTTGTTAGGTACAGAAACTGGCTCTCTCCTCTTTTCCCAGAGTCTTTTCATATTCCTTCTGATTATTTCCCCAAATGCCCATCTGGCACATAAGCCCAGCTCCCAAGCTCTGCTTCTGATGGTAAACTAACTGAAGATCTATATAAAATAGTTTTATTTTGAAGCCAGTTGCTTTTGTTCACTGGGCTTCTGTTTTCTCTCCAATGCAATGAAAAAAAATCAGGCTTGCTCATTCTGTTCAGCTTTAGGAGTCTGCAAAATAGAGAATTGTCAAGATTTATAGGAAATCCCATCTTCCTCAATAAGTCCTTTATCAACACTCAAGTAATTTAGCTACAGCTCAGATGAGTCTTCCATGGCTTTAAATACTTCTATTCCTCCTGGCGTGGATGTGACAATTCTCTGTTTTATAGCTTTTCTTATCTCCCTCGCTTTTTAGACCTCATCCTAAAGCAGCAAGAAAAACGCTGTCTGGGAGCCCAGGGAAGCTGATGCTCTACTCCCCTTGCCGCTTTCTGGCCCTTCACAGTTACTGCTCCCCAGGGGGAACTCAGGAAGGGGCTTGGTCTGTGAAGATATAATTAATAACACTTATCACAGCAGTCACCATGTGTTGTGTCTACTGTGTGCCAGGCACAGAGCTGAGGCTTTGGCATCCATAACCTTATTTATCCAGGAAACTACTCAAAGGCTGTTTGCCTAGGCTGGTCTGGAACTCACAGCTTCATTCTTCCATCTCAGGAGACGTTAAGGCAAAGAACAGTAGAAGTCAAAGTTGAGTCGTTATCTGCTTAAAACAGACTTTTATAACTATAAGAAGTTTTATATATGTCCCATGATAAGTACAAAGACAAAAAACCTATAGAAGATAAACACACACACACACACACACACACACACACACACAAGAAATGAATCAAAGCATACCACTATAAAAAATCAAATTACAAAGAAAGACAGCAAGAGAGGCATAATGGAATGAAGAAACTATAAAATAGTCAGAAAATAATTTTTTTCATTTCCTTTTGTATCAGTGATTGAACCCAGAAGAGCTACATTCCCAGACCTGTTTATTTTCTATTTTGAGACAGTCTCACTAAGTTGCTGAGGCTGGCTTTGAACTTGTGATCCTCCTTCCTCAGCCTCCCAAACTGCTGGAATTACAGTCCTGTGTCACCATGCCTAGTCAGAAAACAATTTAACTATCACCAACTACTTTAAATGAAAATGGGCCATAAGGTAGCTGATAGTATTAAAAAACAAAATTCAACTATATGCTGCCTGTAAGAGATTCACTTGAACTTTAAAACACATAGGCTGCCTTAGGAAGAATATCTAGGAGACTGGAGGGTGGGAATATGGGGGAATCATCTCAGAAGGAGATCTCTGACCTCCACGAGATATCCATTTAACTCAGGGGTTCTTCTGGGGGAAACAGTAACAGGGGGAACCCAAGCTGGGCATCCATGACATGGCATTAGCTCTGGATAACTAAATATATATTCATTTGTTCTTGAATGTTTGATAATGTTTCCCCCTCAATTGTAACTCCATATTCATCTAATAAAAAAAAAAACCAAAAACCCAAAACAAAACAGAAACACATAAGCTGAAAGTGAAGAGATGGGAAAAGATGTTCCATGCAAAAAGTGATCAAAATAAAGCAGAGGTGGGTATCCTTACATCTGAGCAAATAGACTGAGTGAAAAATTGTCACAAGAGACAATGAAATTGTTATATCATGGTAAAGGGGTAATTCATCAAGAGAGATAACAAATGGTAAATATATATACACCCAACACTGGAGCTCCGAAGTAGGTAAAGCAAATATTTATAGAACCAAAGGGAGAAACACACAGCGATACAATCATAGTAGGGGACTTCAATACCCCACTCTCAGCAATGGATAGATCATCCAGAAAGAAGATCAATAAGGAAAGAGTGGGTTTGAATAATGCTATAGATCAAAGGCGCCTAGCAACACATATAGAAGCTTCACGCATCTGCAGCAGAACATAGCTCTTCTCAAACACACACGCAAAATCTTCTCCAGGATAGAGCATGTCAGACCAAAAAACACAGCTTAACAAATTCAAGAAGACTGAAATCCTATCAAGTATCTTCTCTAACCATAGTGATATGAAACCGGAAATCAGTAATAGGAGGAAAGCTGGAAAATTCACCATGCTTAATGCTCTCGAACTACCAATATGTCAAAGAAGAAATCAAAGGGGTCATTTTTAAAGAATCTTGAGACTATTGAAAATGGAAAGACAACATATCAAAACTTATGGGGAAAAGGAAAAGCAGTTCTAGCGGGGAAGTTGATAGCAATAAGTGCTTGAATTAAGAAAGGTCTCAAGTGCAACCTAAGGAACTAAAAAAAGAATAAGTGCAGAGTCAACAAAAGGAAAGAAAAATAATACAGATCAGAGCAGAAATGAATTAAACAGACTAGAAAAACAATTTTAAAAGTCAATGAAACTAAGAGTTAAGTTTTTGAAAAGATAAAACTGACAAAGCTGTAGCTAGACTAAGAAAGAAAAACACTCAAATAAAATAAAAAATGAAAGAGGAGAAATTACAGAAATAGAGACATCTCAGAAATAAAAAGAACCATAAAGGACTATTATGAATCTCTATGTATCAAAAATTAGATAATCTAGAAGAAATGGATGCATTTTAGAAAAAGAACCTATCAAGACTGAATCATGAAGAAACAGACAATTGGAACAGAGCAATAATGATTTATCTCTTGCCAAAACAAAGCACAAGACCTGATGGCTCTACTGGTAAATTCTACTAAGCATTTAAAAAGCAATTAATGCTAATTCTCAAATTCTCCTAGAAACTTGAAAATAAGGGGATATACACCTCTAACCTCATTTCACAAGGCCAGCACTACTCATGCCAAAGCCAGACAAGGGTGCTACAAAAAAAGAAAATTGCAGTCCAATATCCCTAAAAAACACAGAAGCAAAAATCCTCAACAAAAAACTGCAAACTGAATTCAACAACACATTAAAAGGATCATTCACCATGATTCAATAGGATTAATTCCTGGGATACAAAGATGTTTCAACATATGGAAATCAATCAATGTGATACACTCTGTTAACATCATGAAAGACAAAAATCATAGGATCCTATCAATAGATGCAGATGAAGCATTTGACAAAATTCTACACAGCCTTATGTGATAAAAAAAACTCCCAACAAATTAGGTATAGAAAGAATGTACTTCAATATAATAAAGGACATGTTTGACAAGCCCACAGCTTACATCATATTCCTTGGTGGAAAGCTGAAATCTTTTCCCTTAAGTTCAGGAGCAAGACAAGAAAGATTATTCCTACCATTTCTAATCAATATTCCCTGAAAATCCTAGCCAAAATAAGTAAGGAGGGGCGGAAAAGCAAAGGGTGATGGGGGTGGGGGTGGGAGGGAAAGAAAGATCTAAATTTGAAAGAAAAAAGTAAAATTGTCTTTGCAGATAACACTAATGTGTGTATATATATATATATATATATATATATATATATATATATATGTATGTATATTGTTATGGTTTGGATGAATAAGTGTGTATGTGTGTGTATATATATACATACATATATTGTTATGGTTTGGATGAAAGGTGTCCTCCAAAAGCTCAATATGGGAGAGTGTAAAAAGGCTGAAAGATGAAATGATTGGGTTATGAGACCTTAACCCAATCAGTGAATTAATTATCTGATAGGGGTTAGTTGGGTGGCAATTGTAGGCTGGTGGGGTGTGGCTGTAGGAGGTGGGTCACTGGGGACATGCCTTTAGGATATATGTTTTGTATCTGGTAAGTGGAGTTCCTCTTTCTCTGCTTTCTGGAGCCAAGCCTTGAACTTCTGCCTTCCTCTTCCTTCTTCCATAATGTTCAGCCTCTTCTTGAGTCCTGAGGAATGGAGCCAGCCTTCTGTGGATTGAGATCTCTTAAACTGTGAGGCTTAAAGTAAACTTTTCCTCTGTTAGAATTGTTCTTGTCAGGTCCTTGGGTCACAGCAACAAAAAAAGCTGACTAAAACTATATATATATATATGTTAGAATAAACAAATTCAATAATGTTTTAGGATACAAAAATCAATACACAAAAATCAGTAGTGTTTCTCTACATTAAGAACAAAGTGTTAGTCAGTTTTTCATCATTGTGCCAAAATATAATGTTGAGCAAAACAAAACAAAACAAAAACAAAAAACCAAACAAAAATAAAGTTGAATGCACCACACTACTTGACTTGAAACATGCACTAAAGCTATAGCAATCAAACCAGCATATTAGTTTCATAAAAATAGGCGTACAGACCAATGTAAAAGAATATTGAGCTCAGAAATAAATTCATATATTCACATTACTGTGGTTGTCTCCCTGAATTCATGTAAGCATCTAATCCCTAAAATCATATATTAACGATGGTGGAAATTTAGTCTTACAATAGTGTTACAGATGAGGCCTTAGGATTGGGTAAGGTCATGAGGGTGGAGTCCCAGTGATGAGACCTGGTTGATTTATAAGAAGAGGAACAGA
This sequence comes from Aplodontia rufa, assembly GCA_004027875.1. Lineage (NCBI taxonomy): Eukaryota > Metazoa > Chordata > Mammalia > Rodentia > Aplodontiidae > Aplodontia > Aplodontia rufa. The sequence continues at coordinate 51,858 of PVKS010008536.1, read as the reverse complement.
GACTACACATAGGCGCACATGCACGCATGCACACACACACGTGCATATTTGTCCTTCCTGTTTCTTGTCATGTGATACTAATAACTTAGGACTCTTCCAGCAAGAAGATCATCACCAGATAAAACTCCTAGACCTTGCACCTCTAGATCTGGGACCCAAAATAAAACTCTTTTCTTTATAAGTAGCATGCCTCAAGTATTTTGTTATAACAACAAATATTGGACTAATAAAATGGTAGGTTGATTTTTGACAAATGTGTCAAGAACACACAATGGAAAAGGATAGTCTGCTTAGTAAAAAGTAATGTGAAAATTGGGCATCCTCATAATTGGACCCTTATTGCAACACAAAATAGACTAATCACTTAAAAAGACCTGAAACTATAACTACTAGAAGAAAACAAGGGACAATATTCAGGCATTGGTCTAGGCGATGATTTTTTTGTGTATGATCTCAAAAGTACAGGCAACAAAACTACACAAATAGGATTGCTTCAACCCTGTTGAGAAGCTTCTGCATAGCAAAGGATGCAATCAGCAGAGGAGACAGCCTACAGGATCGGGGAAAATACCTGTACATACGTCTGATAGGGGACTAATATCCAACGTGTTTAGGGAATTCAAACAACTTAACAACAAGAAAATAACCAGATTAAGACATGGGCAAAGGACCTGAGTAGATACTTCTCAAAAGAGGATATATAAATGGCCTACAGGTATGTGAAAAAATGCTCAGTTTCATTATCACCAGGGAAATTCGAATTAAAATCACAAGGAGGTCAACTCACACCCGAGGGAATGTTATTATTAAAAGATAATAGATAAAAGACAGCAAAATGTTGGTGAGTAGGTAGAGAAAATAGAGCCTTTGCATTTGATTGGTGGAAATGTTAATTAGTATAGACATTATGCAAAACAGTTTTGAAGTTCCCAAAGACTTAAAAATAAAATTGCTATATGGTCCAGCAATCCCATTACTAGGTATATATGCAAAGGAAATGAAATTGATAAGTTGAAGAGAGATCTGTGCTACCATGTTTATTGCATCATTATCCACAATAGCCAAGATACAGGATTAGTCCAAGTTCCATCAATGAATGAATGCAGAAAACATGACTCATAGAACACTATTCACTATTTTAAAATAAGGAAATCTTGTCACTCAGGACAATATAGGTACATTAGGATAAGTGAAACAGGTCAGGCACAGAAAAACAAATACTGCATGATGTCACTTGCAAATGACATCTAAAAAAGTTGAACTCAGAAAGAGAGAGAACGATGGTTTCCAGGAACTGGAGAGTAGATATAAGCAGGTTCTGATCCAAGGGCACAAAGTTTCAGTGAGTTAGGATGAACAAGTCCTGAATACGTTATGAAGTGTGGTGACTATAATTAATAATAATATATCGTAAGCTTGAAAATTGCTGAGTGTAGATCTTAAATGTTCTTCTCACAAAAAAAGTAATAAATCTGTGATGTGCTAGATATGCTAATTAGCTTGATTTAATCATTTCATGATATCTGTGTTTGTATTTAACAAAATATCATCTATGAGGCTGGAGCGGTGGCTTGGTGGTTACCACACTTGCCTGGCATGCGTGAATACAGTAGTTCAAACCCCAGCACCATGTACACAAGGAAGTGTCTGAGGAATGAAAGTCACATGAAAAGCTAAATAAAGATAAAGGTGCCAACCAGGGATTTCCATAAGATGGTTTGTCCAGATTTGCAAAGCCACCCACTTCTCCAGGTCCATGCCACCACCATGAATGAGCACAATCACCTTCTAAGGTCTTCTTGTTCAACTTCCACTTTGTATGTGTGCTCTTCCTCCACCTGTCCTCTTCTACCTCCTCCTCCACCTCCTTCTCCTCCTCCAGTCCTTTCTGTGTATAGCCCCTGGTGTGACTGAGTCCACCTGCCCCAGGCTCTTCAAATTCACCCCTCCGTCATTCCCATGTACCAATCACACTGCCCTTCTCTGTCTTCCTGCAGCTTTCAGTGTCTCTCATCTTTTGGACTTCGCATTGGGACGTGCTCTGTTTTATACCAAGGTTTCCACAGGGCTGGCTCCTTCTTACCTTTCAGCTACTGATGCAAATGTCACCTCTTTATAAAGACACTCCTGACCCCTCCAGGCCTGGCATTTCATCACCTTACTTAATTGTCTTGACAGCCCCATGGTCAATTGAAAGTATCCTAATTATAGATTAACATGTTTGTTTTGTCTCCTTGCCCACTAGGACGTCTGCTCTCAGGATCTGTGTTGTATTGACCACTGCATTCTCAGCAGTATGGATGATGGTTGGTCTAAAGGAACGTGGGCTGCATTTGTTGACTTCCAACTGTCCTCAAGGGTCATCAGTCAGGTTCAGAGGGAGCCAAAGTTCTCCAGTCAGAGGGCACTTCTTTTGTCCAATAGGGACAGAAGGACCTCCCTTTGGGTCAGAAAGAAAGTTTAAAGTCTGGGTGATGTTGGAGATGGGGAGATGTTCTTTTTCTCATTCTTGGAAATTTATTCTGGTGTAGTACCTTATGCAGTGAAAAAAAAAAAAAACATGAAAAACAGGATGCCAAACTCTCAGTTCAGGTCAGTTCTACTCAAGATAGAGCACAGCCCAATGCCGGGAAGTTGGATGGAATCTGTGCCAATGGGTGGCTCTGAGGCAGACCACCTGGCAGTCTATGTGCTCAGGGTCCTCCCTGTCCTATTCCCGGACACCACCCAACACAGCACCTGGGAGGCTGAGAAGAGAATGTCAACCAGATGGACGTAGAGTTGGTCCCGAGAGGCTGAGCAAGAGAAGTGACCACTTGGCTGACCCCACCACCTCTCTTGGGGCTGGGCGGAGCCGTGAACCAGAAACTGTTGCCCCAGGAGCGGGATATCCTAGCTTTTAATTTGGATCAATGAGAGGCTGGAGTGATTGATGTCAAGGAAGTAGAGCTTGAAGAGTGGGGCAGACACCCAGGTGTGCAGGGCCTTTCATCTTCACATCAAATGCTACCTGTTGAGTTACAGGACACAGGATGGGGGAGGAGGGGCCGAGGGGCAGGCAGCTGCTGCTCAGAAGCACAGGTACAGCACGTGGCTGAAGATGGATCCTGGCTTCCTGGCAGACAGCTGGCTGTAAATAATGGGCTGCAATTTCCTGGGAGGGGCAGACAGGTAAGAGTCTCTTGGTAGAGGAAAGAGCCACTTCTGATGATATACATAATGGCAAGTTGACAAATTAATTTGTTCCTTATTCATTTACTTATTCACTCATTACTTTAACAAGCATCTATAGCCTTGTTCCTCGAAGTGTAGATGATGGGCCCGTGGCGTGAATGTGGCCTGGGAAAGCTTGCAGAATCTCAGGCCACCTCAGCCCCACAAGCTGCACTTTGACCAAGCTCCCAAGAGATTCTTAGCCCTATAAAAGTCAGAAGGCCTGCTCTACAGGATGGCTGTTGCCCCCCCACTGAGCAGGCCCTCCAGGGATGCTCACAGGGTGGAAGATGCAGGCATCACATCCCCCACTGTGAAGAGTTAGAGGGAGCCCTGGTGCGCCTTCTGCAGGGGCCCGCTTCTGAGAAGGTGCATTCCACAGCTGGTTTATTCCTTTCCAAAGTTCATGCAGCATCTGCCCACCTCAACAAGATAGGAACACAGACGACAGTAGCACATAGCAATGACTGTACAGCAAGGAAGGCGTGGTTTCTGCAGCATTTGAGGAGCTTGAGTGGTGGCTCAGCAGCAGAGCTCTTGCCTGACATTTCAGAGGACCCGGGTTTGATCCCCAGTACCATACACACAACTAAGTGGAGGAAAAACAAAACCAGATGAAAAAATAAAATTAACTCTTCCTTTCTCTTGCTCTCCACCTCTCTTTCCCCCCACCTCTCTCTTTTTCAGGGGGAAATAAACAGCATTTGAAATAAAGCCACTGAAGGCCCTGGTCTCTTCTTGTGGCCTTTCCCTACCTCATTAAAATTTCCAGGGATTTCCAACCAAAGAAAACCTGCTCTTTCTGAAAGGAATGTACTGAGAATCACACCTCCCTGTGAATCTAAACCAATGATTATTTGCATTTCTGTACTGTTACATCTGTGCAGCCGTCCATAAACAGCTGCAAATGGAAGAGGCATTTGCAGGGCAGAGAATTTACAAGGAACTATTCTGGTTCCGGTAAACTATGCCATCTTAGAATGCAGGTCCCCCAAACAATCCTCTCAATGTAGAAATTTTAAAATACCTTACAGTTTATAAAAGTACTTTTTGTGCACCTAGTTTATAGGTGATGAGGTTGAAGTTCAAAGAGGTAAACTGAGGTTTTGACCTGGTTCTTCAACTAGAATTTTCCTGTTCTTTATATTGTTAAGCTACTTCTTTGCTACCTAAAGAGGCCAAGTCCCTCACGTCTTTCTGCTTTTCATTAACTCATGCAAACATGCTTAGAGCTGAGGAAAGAGGGTAACTCCCTGCTTCCCATCCTTGCGTCACGTTGCTGCTTTCAACCTCAAGAAACATACAGACCAATAGAGAAAAGACCTACCTGATAAACTATGTCATGTCCCTGATTTTCTGGTAGGAACTCAACTTGGCTTGTTCAATACCCAATTTCTTGACCCTATAAAGTCTGATGTCCTCCCAGTGACAAATGTTAATTTTCAAAGCTCACCCTTTCTTGGGATCCTTTATTGCTGCTTCAGAATCACAAGTGCTAACAATAGTTCATTCTTCACCTCTGGACACATGGAACTTTCTGCGTGTGCGGACACACTTTACCACAGTTCAGAAAAGAAGCCATCCCATCCAAGAATATGGTGATGCCTTGAAAGCCAAGGGTGACAGAGTAGCAATGGTGCAAGTTCCTCCCTTGCCCTGAGGATCCTGACCACCAGCCCTTCTCCACTCTGGGAAGCTCCAATTCTGCTTCCTCTTTGGGTCAAGTCATTCAGCCATATCCTCACCCTGAAGTTTCACAACCAAAGGTCTCCCAGTGTTCAGAAGAAAAAAGTACTTTCTCTGTACTGTGAGGACTTTAGCCTGCAGTTGATCTTCTAACTTTAAATAAACTATTTTATTGACATAGAACATACATACAGAATTACCTGTGTAACCACTATGCAGACCAAGAAGTAGTATAGGAGCAGCATCCCAGAGCCTCCCCTTCTCTAAGACAGCTGATATATTTTTTTGAGAGAGAGAGAGAGAATCAGTTTCTTTTTTTAGTTTGTTTTTTTTTATTTTTCTGACACTTCATTGCATATGTGGTGCTAGGATTTGAACCCAGGTCCTCACGCATGCTAGGCAAGTGCTCTACTCCTGAGCCACCTCTCCAGTCCAGGCAGTTGATAATTTTAATAGAACATTTTTATTCTATTATGAACACAAGAGAAACATGAAAAGTGCGTGCCATGAAGAAGGAAAAGATCTTACCAGAAAATGGTGAAAGCTTTGTTTGCCAGGAGAGAATAAAGAACACTCCAGAATTGGCCCTGCAAGATGGACGGCATTTGGTCAAACAGAGAAGGGTTGGGTGGATGCGTGTGATGTGAAAGTTTGCAGGGATAGCTTGAGTGTGCCAAAGGGCATGGGTGGTTTCAGCAATCAGCAAGGAGCCACAGCTGGTCTGTGCGTAGAGATGGAGAAGCAAAAGCCAGGACCACGTTGTGAAGGACCCGGAATAGCAGCGTAAGTGTTATTCAGTGGTTTCTATAGAATTTTAGACATATCTATTAAGAAAGACTCAGTGATGCAAGTGACAAAAATTATTCAGATTTGTTTAAGAAAAAAAGCAACATAATGCCTTAGGCATTGCTTGATCCAGGGTTCAAATGACGACTTAAAACTAGGTTTCCCTCTTTCTGTTATTTTATCTGTGTCCTTGGAGTTGTGACCTTTTAATTTAGGATTCCCCAAAGCAAACCCCGAGGCAAGAATTTGAATGTGATTTGGGAAGTGCAGGATGTACCAATGCTAGTGGGGGAAACAAGGCAGGGAAAGGAAAACAGCCAAAACCCTGGGTGGGATCAGCCAGTTTGCCCTGGGGTGCCTGGAGCTTAGCTCTACTGTGAAGCTCTGGAAACCACATAAAACACCCACCTGTGTCTCCCCACTCCAGGACTAGGCAATTGGGGTAGCAACTCCCATCAGTAATTGGTTGAGGGCTGTTCCTGGGGAGTATTAAGCCCTGGCACTTCCAGCTGCTGTGCACTCAGAGTGCAGCCTTCTGAGATTTTTGAGAAGGCCACAGGTTAAGTGGAGCAATTGGAAATAACTGATGGCCCCGAACACATAAGGCCCCTTGAAAAATGGTGGAGCCCAATATGTCCCTTTTCAGCAGGTCCCTCCCCATACATTGGGGCCCATTTTCTGTGGGTCTGGGAAGCAGAAATTTTATTCCCCCAAGAAGTGAGCCAAAGACTTGATCTTGGTTTTCATTCCATCCAAATTGGGTCTAATGAATTAATCCCTGAGGTCAGGGGGAGGTGACTCCCAGAAAAGAATCCCCTTGAGGGAGAAGTAAGTACTCAGGCAAACTGAGGAGTCTGGTGGGTGTGATGGACTTCCAGCAGAAAGCTGGTGTCCACTAAGGAAGCCAGCAGTGCTTACTTGGGTGTAGTCCTTCATCTGGAACTTCTACAGGAAACCTGAGAAGAGGACTCCTGCTGCAAGGGGTTTATTGAGGAGGGAAGGAAAGGAATCCAGTGCAGGGGGTGTTGATGGGCAGGGTGCTTGGAGGGTAGGTGGGCTACATGCCCCTGGGACCTCTGGGAAGCAGTGGAGGGCCCACCTCAGAGCTCCTCACCAAGGTGCGCGGACTCCAGCTTTCTGTGTACTAACTCACTAACTTTAGAAGCAGTTTATTCCCAAGTTTTAAGGCCTGACAGAATGTGGACCTGGCATGTACCTGTGGCCATAGAATGCCCTCAAGAGAGGGCACCGCGAACCACCGAGTTGCGGAAATCCTCTAGGCTGCCCCATACCGGTGGCTAGGGCACCCTCCCCTGCTGCTCCGTCCTTGTTCTCCTGGTGGCAGAACCCCCGGTGGGTGGGGAGAGCAGAAACCCACCTGGCTCCTGCGCCTGGTACCCACCCCTGTTTGTCTTTGAAGTCTTCATTCTCTGTTCCCAGGTGGCCCCAGAGGCCCTGTCTTCTCTAATCTGACTCAGTTCTTCCACATTGGCCCTGGCACTGAGTGTTCTAGATGGAAAATACAGTCCTTTGATAAACTCCCACATTAAAAAGAACCAAGGAATAAAGGCTTGGTGGAGGGAGCAGTGTCAAATGTTAAACCAAGATTGTCCCTGGAAATGGAAATGGCAGTTACATGGGCAGAAAGAAAATTATGTCATCTGTTTAATTAAATAGCAATTCTCAAGTGGCCCGGAGGGAATTTAGAAATTCCGAGGCTTTTCCAAGCCAGACACGTTCCCCCACGCTCCGAATCTGATGGGGCCCCTGGCCGTGTTGGATGAGGAGACAGGTTCTTCTCTCTGCCTCCCTGGTGGGGAGTCCCTGTGTGTAAGGTGGGAAATTACCATAGACACCCCTGGGAATCTGGGCCCTACGGAAGCAGAGGGGAGGCTGTGATCTGCTGGTTTGAAATACAATACAGTGTCCTCCAGGGTGGCAGAGTGGGAGGAGCTTAGGGAGAGAGGTTAAATTCTGTCCTGACAAACCAGGAGGATTTTCTGCACTGCTCCACCAGCTGCAAAAAAAGGAATGTTGATGCAAATGAGAGATGTGGGAATTAAAAGGGTTTCCGAACGTTGTTTTGATTGCCCTCCCCCCTTTTTCCCCAGCAGTTAGCCCTCTGAGCCATCCTTAATGTACAGCCCTTCCATTAGGGTGATTATGGGATTGCAGAGCCCTAGGCTCCTTTCTTCCACCCTTCTACCAACTTGATCAGTGTCTGCCTCCCAGCTTAAGCCGCTCCCTTGGTGAAAGAGCCCTTGAAGTTGGGGATGGTCAAGAGTATTCCCTGCCTCACGGTCATGGCTCTTGCAGGGTCACCTCTCTCTCTCTCTTTCTTGGAAGCCTTAGGAGAGTAGTGAGGTTCCTTGGAGACTGGTTCAGATGTCTCTGGAGGCTAAGACAGAGTATGGATAATGCCTGTTTGTGAGCCTGGTGACAAAAGATGATATTTAACAGGAGAGGCCTTGTTCAGGCTGGAAGCAGAGGGGGAGCATACTCATTGGGAGAGAGGAGAAGTGAGAACCTTGAGCAGAACTTTTCCTCCAGCACACCTGCCTTCCAGACTCTTTCACCTCCTCCCTTGGTGCAGCTGAAGACAGCACTCTTGTGGTGAGCCCCACTCAGCACACACATCCACCAAAGACCTGCCTGTGCTGTCTGTCACATGATCCCTCCCTTCCTTAAACGACTTAAATTAGTACTGCAGTAATTGCCTTCAAATACTCAATAGATATACTTTAAAAAAAAAAAAAAGTAATGCATTGGGAGCTGGAGCAGTGGCTCAGCAGTAGAGCGCTTGCCTGGCATGTACGAGGAACTGGGTTCAAACCTGGGACACTTGAGAATTGCTATTTAATTAAACAGATGTCGTAATTTTCTTTTTGCCCATGTAACTGCCATTTCCATTTCCAGGACAATCTTGGTTTAAGTGTTGGAAAAATAAAAACCAGATTAAAAAATAAATAAAATGTATTCACTCTTTAAAAAATAATAGACAGGGGCTGGAGTGGTGGCTCAGTGGTTGCGGTGCTTGCTAGGCATGCGTGAGTACGTGGGTTCAAATCTCAGCCCTAATACAATTAAGTGTCGGAGCAATGAAAGCCACGTGAAAAACTAAATAGAAATTGATTCTCTTTCTCTCTCTCTCACTGTCCCTCTCTCTTAAAAAAAGCCAAGTAAATAAAATAGCACACTCAGGAAAATATGATTTACATTCCCTAAAAGACACTAATTGCTGCGCATTTTACAAGAAACCTGGGCAAAGTGATAATTTAACCTAAACCTGAATGCAAACTCAAGTATCATCACAGTGAAAAGCCACTTGCTACCATTTGGAGGAGAGGAAGCGGGTGGAAATTTCCAGGAATTCCCTTGATGAATCCTGCAGAGGCATTGCCTCGAGAAGACTGACCCCAAATATAGCAGGTGCAGCTGGCCCCAGGCTGGAAAGCATTCCTCGGCTGTTCTTCACCCTTGGCCAGGAGAGGCTGTGCCTGATACTGAGCTTTTTCTTTTCTGCCTCCTAGATCAGGATGACTTCCTCTGAGCGTGCCACACCTCCCCCCACCCATGCACACTTTTTTCCTTGAAGCTCCGTTCGGCAAAATGAAAAGAAAATTGCTGAGCTCTTCTTCTCCCCTATTCACTCAACCAATGACAGCTCTTATTTTGTGACGGCTCCATGCACATACTAAATATACTAAGAATCCAAGCAGAAAGCTTCTGCATTGAGAGCCTGCCCAATTAAAGCCCCCTAGTGTGGGACCTCTGAGAGTGCCTGTCACACAAGAACTCTGCTGACGAAGACGATTCAAAATCACCCCATCTAGTATATCCCACTGGTCACCTCCAATGCTGAAAGAATGGCAAAACCCGATGCACAATCCATTCTAGAATAAGGTGGGCAATAAGTGAAGAAATAATTATGCAATGTTAGTGATTTATGGGTATGTTTAGCATTTGCATGCAGAGCGTATTTTTTTAAACAGTTTCCAAGTGCTCTACCTTCAGGGACTCAACTAATACGTGAATCTTTCTGTAATAGGATTTGTTGAAAAGTGGAGAAAAAAAACTGAACCTTTCAAAAAAGTTAGCAAAAAATGGAATTATACTCCTACACCCCACATACACAGAAGTATCCTCGAAGAGGGTTAAGAAGCTAAAACTATAATAAAACAATAGAAGTGTCAAGGTATTAGAAAAAAACAGAATCATCTTTTTATTTTTATTTTTTAAAGAGACAGACAGTGAGAGAGAGAGAGAGAGAGAGAGACACACAGACAGAGACAGAATCAATTTTTTTTTTAAATTTAGTTTTTCATGTGGCTTTCGTTGCTTTGACACTTCTTTGTGTACGTGGGGCTGGGGTTTAAAGCCGAGTACTCAAGCATGCCAGGCAAGCACTGTAACTGCTGAGCCACTGCTCCAGTCCCCAGAATAATCTTTAAAAAAAAAAAAAAAACAATGCTTGAAGGAGGGAGCTTAGAAATGTTACAAAACACAAAGTTAAGATAAAACAATAATCAATTAAGTTTTTATGTATAGATGTTCCCTAACTTGCAATGGTTCAACTCTGGATTTCCCAACTTTATCATGGTGGGAAACCATTCAACCACTTTTAGTACTCAGTATCCAATATTTCATTGCAACATAGACTGTGTTCTATAATTTTGCCCAAATGTAGGCTAATGTAAATACTCTGAGTGCATTTCAGGTAGGCTTGGTTAGGGTGTCATGCTCAGTACTTTGGGTATATGAGATGCATTTTCAATTTAAAATGTTTTCAATTTATGTGGGATTATCAGGATGTGACTCTGTTGTAAGTTGAGGAGGATCTGTACTAGTAATGAACAATTGGAAACTGAAATTTAAAAGTGTATTTATTTAAAATTTATTTATTTATTGCAGTACTGGGGATTGACCCCAAGGGTCCTCTACCACTGAACCACACCCCAGTCCCCTTTTATTTTTGTTTTGAGATAGGCTAGACTCCAACTTGTGATCCTCTGGCCTCAGCCTCTTGAGTCTCTGGGATTACAGGTGTGTACCACCATGCCTGGCTAAAAAAGTATCATTTAAAATATGAGTGTGACTGTTACACTGCTGGTGGGACTGCAAACTGGTTCAGCCACTCTGGAAAGCAATGTGGAGAATCCTCAAAAAATTAAGGATGGAACCACCTTACGACCCAGCTGTCCCACTCCTGGGGATTTTCCCAAAAGAGTTAGAATCAGCATATTATAGTGATGTGGCTTCCTCAATGTTTATAGCAGCTCAATTTACTATAGCTAGATTATGGAACCAACCCAGATGCCCCTCACTCGACCAGTGGATACAAAAACTTTGGTACATGTATACAATGGAATACTACTCAACCATTAGAGAAGACAATATTATGGCTTTTGATATCAAATGGATGGAGATGGAAAGAATTATGCTAAGTGAAGTATCCCAATCTCAGAGACTCCAGGGCTGAATGGTTTCTCTCATCTGTGGATGCTAGAATATATGGGGAAGCAGTTGGTTAAACGACTAACCTAACAATACTTCAAACTGAATGACTCTCAGAGTAACAGGGAGATGGCTCCCTAGGTTACTTGGAGGCGTAGGGAGGTGGATGGAGAAGGGAGAGGGTGTGTGAAGAACTCCTAGGAGACTGGAGTCTCCTAGGTGGGAAGATGGGGGAACCATCCCAGAAGCCGATGTCATTCCTCCACGAGATACCCATTTAACGCAAGAGTTCTTCTGGGGGAAAATGCAACAAGTGAAACCCAAGGTGGTCATCCATGTTTTGGCATTACCCCTGGATAACAAAGTATATATACATTGATTACTGTTGGTATGATAATGTTTCCCCTCAATTGTATCTCTATATACTTCTAATAAAAATAAATAAAGTATGAGTGTGAAATATTTAGGTACAAATTTGACAAAATATCTTCAGAATAGGTATTTTGAAATCACAAAATACTGATGAAACAAAGAAAAGGCCTAAATAAATAGAGATGCACTGTGTTTATGAATTGGGTAAACTTGGTATGATTTAGATGTCAAATGCCTCCTAATTGATTCATACATTCAATGTAATTCCAATCAAAATCTCAGCAGCCTGTTTTTGTAGAAATTGACAAAGTGATTCTAAACTGTATATGGAAGAGCAAAGGAACTAGAAGAACCAAAATAATTCTGCAAAAGAACAAGATTGGAGGACTTATGCTAACAATGTTTAAGGCTTATTAAAAAGCTACAGGGATAAAGGATAAACATGAAGATCAATGAAAACAGAATAGAAAATCAGGAAGTAATGTAGTGATGCTGGATTGATTTTTGACAAAACTGTAAATGCAACATAATGAAACAAAGAGTCTATTCAACCGAGGGTGCTGGAACAATTAGGCATTTACATGCAACAGATAGAAACCCTTGAACCACAACTCACACCATAAGCAAAATAACCCAAATTGATCATAGAACTAAATGTGAAACCTAAAACTATAAAGCTTCTTAAAGAAAATACAGGATAAAATTTTTGTGCACATAGTTTAGGCAAAGATGTCCTAAATGCAACACCAAAAGCAAGAAAAATAGTAAATATGACCTCATCAAAATCTGCTCTTTGAAAGACATTGGTTAAGAGAATGAAAAAGCAGATTGTAGACTGGTTGAGAATATTTGCATATCATATATTTAACTGAGTATTTGTATATATTAAAAACTCTCAAAATTCAACATTAAGAAAATAAATAACTATGTTAAAAATGGAAAAAAATAGTTCAACAATGCTTTACCAAAAAGATATTTGGATGACAAATAAGTATATATCATTAGCTATTAGGCAAATACACATTAAAATCACTGGATACTCCTATACAGCAATCAGAATGGCAGAGAGAGAGAGAGATAGGAAAAAAAAAAAAGAAAAAGAAAAAGGAAGGAAGGAAGGAAGGAAGGAAGGAAAAGATTCACCATTAATACCAATCACTGCTGCGAAGGCAGAGTAGCTGAGACTCTCCTACCGCATGTGGGAATGTGAAATGAGAGCAGTCATCTTGGTAAGCATGTTGGTAGTTCTTATAAAGTTAATACGCTTATCATAAGACCCTGCAATATCACATATAGGTGTTTACCCAAATGAAATGAAAACTATGCTGACACAGGAACCTGTATGTAAATGGATGCTTATTCACAGTTATCAAAGCTCTACAGAACACACATGTTCTTCCATGAGCAAGTGGATAAACGAACTGTAGCACTTCCAACGCAGTAACAAGAAACACCGAGAGATGCCTCTAGCGCCCTGTGCCTCATCAGGGAAGCTGCACCTGGAAGGTCAGGTAGTCTGTGATTCCAGTTATGTGACACTTTGGAAAAGGCAAAACCACAGAAATAGAAAATGGTGGCCAGAGGCTTGGTATGGCTAAAAAGAGAACTATGAAGAGCATTTTTTTTCTTTGCATGATAGAACTGTTTTTAATCTTAATTATGGTGGTGGTTACACAATATGTGTTTGGTAAATGTCATAGAACTATTCAACAAAATGAGTGAATTTTAGTACAAATAAATTTTAAATTAAAAAAATGAGGAGTGGGGGCTTGAGCAGTGGCTCAGCGGTTTTGAGCACTTGCCGGGCAGGGGCGAGGACCTGGATTCAAATCTGAGCATCACATACACAACTAAGTGTTGGGGAAACAAAGGCCAGACAAAAAAATAAAACAAAATCTATTTTCTCTTTCTCTCTCTTAAAAAAAAAAAAAAAAAGGAAAGGTGAGGACCATAGCGTACCATATTTCACAGCAATAGGAAATACTAATATCCCACAAAGAAGGGTGGAGATTGAGATGCACAGTAGGCCAGAACATCACTTGGTTCCAGTTTCTTGAAAGGCAATTTGGCAGTATGTCTTAAAACCAAAACCCAAAACCTCACACTCCCTAAAACAGGTGATCTGTTTCTACTTAAGCATTGGACAGATGTCCTTGCACCACTGCACGCTGTGTGATTCAGCCTGCAGGGAACGTGGCGACCTGATCTGCTCAGTCTGGGGACCACCAGGAAAGGCCACTCTTGCGGTGAGCACTGGTGGGACAGACTCTGGGCGCCCACTCACATCCTCACCCTTGCTGTGGTGCATAGCAGTCAGGTTTCCAGTTGCTGGAGGGTTTCTCTGGTCTCAACTAGGACCCTACCCACGACCAGTGAGAGCTGGTATACAAATGTTCCTGAGGGCAGAGGCTGACTCCCAGGTGTGCTCTCCACGCTGAGCCCCGGAACTTCTTCTGGGGATTAAACTTCAGTGGAAGATGGTGATTGGCTGGTTGACGCCTCTCTAATTTGCTTCCTTCTCTTCCCTTCTTGATTCTCTACTCCCAGATTATGCTTAAATCCTGTGGGTCTCGTGGGTCTCCTTCTGTGATTACCAAACTGCAGACAATAGGGTCTCTCTGGAAGAAAGGTACTCAGTATCAGAGTAGCTGCTGGGGACTACCCTGATGTAACTTCCTCATTGGTGACCATCAGTCACGAGCCCAGAAAAGAGGAAAAGACAACTGTGCATAGGTGGATGTAGGACCCTGGAATTTGGAAAGCCAAGAGAGAGGGCACTTTTTGTTTGTTCCACTGAAATGTAAATTATCAGAGTCATTAAAAATCTCTACTTTGTTTGATTGTTGGTCATCAGAACATAAACACGTGCCATGGTTGAGTTTCTCACAGTCCCTGCTCTAAGTAATGGTAAGGCAGCTGACCGCCTACAACTATTGAAGGTACATGTTCCCCTACGCACCATCAGTCACTGCTCAGAGATTTAAGTTTCACACATGGAATCTGCAGCCTGAGAATTACCACTGTTTAATTGGGATATTAATAATTTGTGCCCCTTCTACCAAAAAAGAGTTTTTGAGAAATTGCTGCTTAGGTTGTGAATTTTAGAACATCCTGAGTCAATTCATCTTCTAAAGTTATCTGGTCAAAGCAACTGCTATTCTGAACACCAAAGAGAAGGTTTTCAGAATCCACCGCAGGCTGTCTCCGAAGATGAGATGTGTGTTTCCAGCCTCTCTGGGGCTGCTCACTTTAGATCTTGCTCATCCACAGACAGCAGCCATTGCTGGATTAGTTCAACACCAAGTGGACTCATGAAGATCACCCTAGCTGGGCACTGTGGGGCACATGTGTAATATCAGTGACTTGGGAGTCTGAGGCAGGAGGATCACAAGTTCAAAGCCAGCCTTGGCTGTAAGCAACTTAGTGAGACCCTGTCTCAAAATATAAAATAAAAGGGACGTGGCTCAGTGGTTAAGCATCCCGGGGGATCAATACCTGGCACCAGAAAAAAAAAATCATCCTATTTGGAAGGTGATACCAGGTCAACATCATCATTGAGGACACTGAACATCTGCAAGCACCTGTGCTTTTACCATTGGCAGTGTCAGAGTATGAAGTATGTAGGATGTCACCTAGGTCATGGTGGCTCAGATGTTGCTGAGTCACTGGCCATGCTTGTCCCACATCACACTGGGATAGTTCCTTTAAGACGCAGGATGATCAATTAACACCATTAACTGTGTGGCTTGACACTGTTGACTGTGTCAATTGACAGGTGCCTTAATAGGTGCGGGTAGGTGGCAGATATTTGTCTCACTAATTCACTTTATTCATAAGCTGCAGAAATGACTTGTCTTCTCCTGAAGCATGAATTTTAAAGGGAAATTCTGTATGATTATACAAGATAATTTTTGTGATATATTGGCCCTATAACTCACCCAGGTGTTGCTCACCTGATAACATTCAGGGAGTTTGGAATAGATTCCAACATTTAGCATGACTAGGGAAAAGATTTTGATGGGAAATCCATACAGGTTCCTGCAAAATGAGTGTGAGGGAAGAATTTCTTGATAGAAATCTATATTGACACAAATCACTATGTATTTATCCATTGCTGTGGTTTAAATGCATCTCCCAAAATTCTTGTGTTGGAAAATTAATCCCTAATGTAATAGTGTTGAGAGGTGTGGATTTGAAAAGGTGACTAGGTCTGTGGGCTCATAAATACATTAGTGTCATCACATTGTGCAAATTAGGGTTTATTTTAAAAGCCAGGTCAGCCCTCTCCTGCTCTTTTGTCCACTCATGCCCTTCTGTCTTCTGCCGTGGGGTGAGGCAGCAAGAAGTCACTTTCTAGCTGCAGCTCCTCGATCTTGGACCTCTTAGCCTCCAGATTAGCTGAACCAAATACACTTCCATTGTTTATAAATTACCTAGCCTGTGGTATTCTGTTATAGCAGCAAAACATGGACTAAGATGTCCATCTATTTAGTGTGAGAGACGATATGTTTCTTTGTTTTTAAGAGAGAGAGAGGGAGAAAGAGAGAATCAATTTTCATTTTTCATGTGGCTTTCATTGCTTTGACACTTCATTGTGTACGTGGTGCTGGGGTTCAAACCCACATCCTCACACATTCCAGGCAAACACTGTAACCACCGAGCCACTGCTCCAGCCCAAGTTTGCTTTGTTGAAAGTAGTCCCAAGTCAGTATTGGAGTTATAAAGTTTAAAGATGTGCATGATGTCTGTATGGCATAAACTAAAATATTCAGGAAGTCTTAGAACTTTCAGAAAGGTCACTCAGTGACCTGGTTTGTAGGGATAGAGTGCAGCAGGTTGTTGCTCAATCCTAGTTACTCTCCTTTGAAAATAACCTTTTGTTTCCCCTTAATTATATGTTTCTTTCTTATAAAAAATAAAACCACTGGAAGTGATTTCATCCCTTTGCATCACCCAGCCATGGATGTAGAACCGGGTGAGGGCTCTAGGTGTCTGGTTGTAAAAATATAGATGGTCTTGGGGAGAGACATATGGAGCCCTCAGAAACTGAGGCTCACGGGAGAAGGATAGGAAGAATAAAGACTGAGGTGCAGAATAGGACTCTAGAGCAGAGACTTGCCAGGGTGACTTCTGGATAACATTAGGATGGTCCCAAACAGCAGAGGCAGTAGGTAGAAGTCTAAGCACAAAGTGATGAGCGTGGAGATGAGTCACTAAGCAGGCTGACCAACCCCTGCTGGGACCACAGTGGGCAGGTCGTCTGGTTCTTCTGAATGGTGGATCCTAGCAGATTCAGGGCTCAGGCCAGGAAGGCTGAAGCACAGGACCAGAGTACGAAAGGTTTGCCCAACATGATCAAGATTAGTGAATGGTGGAGACAGGGAGCCCAGGGTGGCCAGAGGGCTCATTACAGCAGACATCAGGCTCAGTGGGAGTAATTCCAAGCTCCCTGCAGGGGCAGGGCTGCTGAGATGCTTTTGGCTGTAAGGTATGCCCTGATTCACCCAGGAATAAGCCTTGCATCTTGAATTGTATAGCCTACTCGCAGGTCACTCTAAACAAAGCAAGCGAGACAGCATGCTGTTCTTCCCCGTTGCTAGCAGCTTCAGCCTTTCTGCTTTTCTGCCTCAGGACTTTTACAATGGCTGTTCCCTCTGCCTGCACTGCTCTTCCCAAACACATCTCGGCTTACTCCTCACTTATGTCAGTTTCTGCTTTAATAAACCTTTTAAGAAAGTCTTTCCAGACCATGTTTACCAAAATAGCACTTTTTCTTTCTCTAGCCTTTTCACCTGGATTTTTTTCCCCTTTGAACACTTAAAATTCCTTTATATCAGATCGTATCTATTTCACATTGTCCATCTCTTGACTATAATAAAAATACCAAGCAAAACTTTGTCTCTGTATCTTCAATGTATAGAATCAGGCTTGATACAAGAGGTGCTCAAGAAATGTTGGCAGAATAAGTGAATCAATGAATGAACGTATAAAATTTCCTGTGCTGAGATTTCATGTGTAACAACCCAGTATGGCGTTCACTGCCAGCCCTGTGTGGCTTGCTCAGCACATCTAGTAAAATGGACTTTCCTAAGGTTGCCAGTGGTCCCAAGAAAACACAAGGCTCCATAAATTGTGGGGTCCCTGAGTGTTGCCCAGAGAACCTCTCAGCTCGCCATGAATCTGGCCACTGCCTGCTGCGCTCCTTAGTTGGTGTCCCCTTCTCCGGTGGATGGTGGCAGCTCTGGATGACACAAGCACCCCCAGACCTACACCCTGGGATCCACCCAGGGACTGTAGCCCCAAGAAGCAAGGCCCTAATTTGCATTATCAGTAAGATTCAAGAGGACACTCAAATGATGAAGAGAGAATGTGAGAGCAGGATAGATTGCTTTCTGATAAAAAAAAAACATGAATTCCTTAATTTAGAAAACCATCCCAAACAGCATGAATAGCACAATGAATAAGATAGAAAAGAGACTCATTGAATTTGAAGGATGGCTTGATGAATTATCTGATTGTTCAAAAATGTAAAAAGAGTGCGTATAAGTGTAAAAAGATTGAGATCATGGGCAAAGGATAAGAGTCATGAAAAATGGATTCAAGAAGTATAATAAAAGCCATTTTCCCAGGCTGAAAAAGACTAGAGTCTTCATATTGAAAGGGCTTACTACGTATCAGAAAAATTAATATACAGAAGTGTATGCTTCAAAATAGCCTGCTGAACTTACAGAAAAATAAGAATACGAAGAAAAATTTGATATGCAACCATATAGATCAAAATGGTGAAGCTGAAAACTCACATTTTTTTTTCTGCAACTCTAAAAATCAGAGGAAAGTGGAACAATGTTATAGACAATCGCACAATTCTGCAGCAGGCAAGGGGACAGATTTTCCCAACCAGAGGAGGTCTCCAAAATGATACAACTTACCTTTCTTTCTTCATTCTGTTTTCTCAAAAAAGTAAAACAGTGATTTCAGGAACAAATCACAAGTAAGAACTCAAGTATGAGGAAAAACCGATCTAACTGCAATGGACGATGATAAGGCTTAGAGTTAGAATTATTGAGTAATTATATTTAATTGTATCAAAGAAACATGAATACAAAAATAATAGGGAAAGAAAAAAGATTCAGAACAATGGATGCAGGGAATAAACTGTTACATTTAATTACGGTGCAACAATATTAGTGACAGATTTAAAGCCAAAGCTATGCTGAAAAAGTTGGGAGTGGACATAGGTGGAAAAGAAACAAAAGTGTGTAGGTCTCTCATTTTCTATGCAGAGTGTCAGCGGGTCCTGGGTCATTCTTAGGACAACATTATATAAGATCATGAGATTAAATCTTCTTTGAACTGTAAGCGTACCCATTAAACCAGAATAAAAAAAATGGAGCTCACAACTTTTGAGGCACTTGGGTAAAAAAAAATCAAATATACAAAAGAATTTGGCAAAAGGTAGGATGCAAAGAAGGATTTAAAAAGATGCGTGAACTGAGATGAGAGAAATGAGATGAAATGTGTCAATCATCTCCAAAGTGTGATAATGAATTAGATAAAAGCAAAGTCTCCAGATTGGTCCCAAGTAGACCATCTCTAAGAGGCCCATCTATAATAATGACAAAGAAATTAAGTTAGTGAAGAAAATGAGCACGCACATAAATAAATCCATGGGAATTCACGAATATACCAGGATGGGAACATAAATACTAGTCTGTTTAAAAGGAAGGCTTGTGGTAGGAAACCTTGGCCTTTCCCATAGCCCCTCTCACAAGACCACTATATTTGTGTAGAAGAAATATATTGATGATGAAAATAGAAGAAAGATCAGAGGAGCAGAGAAAGGGGGTCCACAGGGAGGAACTGCAGGATGAAATTGGCCATATTATGCTATGTGTGTATATGAATATACCACAATGAATTCCATCTTTATGTATATTTATAAAGCACCAATTTAAAAAAATAGTAAATAAATAAAAGGAAGACCAGTAGAGAAGAGGAAGTAGACCAGGGGAAGAAGAAAGATAGGGAAAGTGGAAAGACTAGGGCAAAATATATTCCAGGCATGTATAAATAAATTAAAATGAACCCATTACATATAACTGTAATGCACTAATAAAAACATTTAAAAAATACATCTATATACTACTGGAGTGGCATTGAGAGCCCATGGGTAAGTGCAAATCTCAGAGGATACTTTCTAATCTGCTGTGCAAGACCCAGAAAAGGACTTTAATTTGATATTACGGGAAAAGTAGGGAGAGAAGAAAAGAAGCTCGCAAGAGGCTGGTCTCTGTGCTCAATCCAGGTCACTTCTTTCTGTGATCTCTGCAATTTCAGGTGGGTTGGCCAAGACCCTGCTGAGCCCTAGGTGTCAGTGGGCTCTTTGTGGAAATGGGAAAAGGATCTTGGTTTTTATGCTCAAGTTGATTAAGGTTGAAATATTAACAGATGTGCAGGGGACCCTGTGAAGTCCCCAGCAACTGCAGCCATACTGGGGAGGTTTTTCTAGCACAGGGTTGAGGGTTTGACTCTGATGTACTGACATCTGGCTTACATCAGTAAGCATGCTAGCGTGGAGATTTGGGCAACACACTAACTAAACCAGAGCATACGTGGAACCCTGGGAACTAACGAAGGTGGGGGCTGAGAGCAACTGCAGTGCTCATGAAAGAGATGGCGGAGTGAGAGCCACAGGTGAAGGAGGTGTGTCCTGGCAGCAGTGCTTGGGACATGAATGGCACTCCACAAGCAACTGAGGTTGAGGATGGGCATAACTTGCCTTCCCGAGCAAAACTACACTCTTGAGCACCCTGCGGGATCAGGCTGCGACTCTGGGGTCTTGCCTGTGATCGGCTCTCCCTTGCTTGGCTTGCTGATCTTCTCTGTCTTGTGTGTCCCCCACTGGCCCCTTCCTTAATAGAGTCTCAGCTCAGGATCTGCTTCTGGAGAGTCCAATTTAAAACCCCAGCGTGTGAGTCCTCTTGTAGCTCTGATTCTTGCTGTCATGGAATTACTGCCCTTTGTTTTGGCTTCCTCCAGAAAAGCAAGCTCTGAACTTCTTTCCAGGTAGACTCGCCTACAAGAAATGAGAGAGCTTCTCTGCAAACACCAGCGTTGAGATGGACACTCACATTAGCGCTTGCTCTTGGAGTGCGTGCTGAAGAATATCCCCACTCAGTTTCCAGAGACCTGTGAAGTCACCCCCAAGGCCCCCCGAGTCCCTCTTCTGCCATACCAGGAGTCTCTTCTTGGGGACAGGTAAATCCTTGTTGTGTAAACATTTACGTTATGTGTATTAGAGTATTTAGCAACATCCCTGTCCTCTCCTTATTAGATGCCAATGGTGTTCCCCTCTTCTCTCAAGTTGGGATAACAAAAATGTCTACAGACATTGCCAAATACCCCTGGGTGGAAAATCACCCGTAGTGAGAACGCTGGTTGGCACTGGTCCTCAGGGCTCCCACCGCATCGTCTCTCACTCTGGAGCGTAGACCATTTCCTCCTCCTCTTTTATAACTGGGTTACTAATGGTATGAGAAAGGGCAGTTTTGCTTTGTTTTTCCTCTACTTAGTTGTGCAAGTGGTGCTGGGGTTCCAACTTGGGTCCATCTGTATTCCAGGCAAATGCTCCACTGCTGAGCTACTGCTCTAGCCCTTAGTTTTGCTTTGAAAACACAGAAGATCTCTCAGTGGCTAGACCTTTAAGTCAACCCATCCACCTTGTTGGACTTGGCTACCTCTGACTTTGGTAACTCTCCTATACTCTAGACAAGGCTCAAAACTTTCCTTTCGCCTGCTGGAGGAGCAGGCTCTGAGCTGTATCAACTTTTGATTTTCCTTCACTTTGATAATAGAAGGAGTTATTTTCCCACCATATTCCATAGTGATGAGGACCATTTTCTTGACTGGTCAGAGCAAGCTTCTGATTCTAAGGATGGATTCCCAGTCACACTCACTAATTTATTCTTCTTCATCCAGGAATGTGATATACCCACGTGAGAAAACAGCAATAGGAGCAGGGAAGCAGGTTTTGCATGAATGAGATTTATAAAAATACTTGGTGGAAAATGTGGTCCAAAACAATGGATAATTTGTCATTTACATTCCACCTGAAGGTGTTCAGATTGTTCTGTGTGATTCTAGCCTTGAGAGGGTAGTGGAAAACATACGGAACTTGGTGTCAATGGACTTATATGGCTGTGTGATCTTGGAGAAGTTTCTTAGCCTTTCTGAACCTTGGTGTCTTCATATAAAAATGAATATTTGTTCATAGACAGTTTGATTTTTAAATAAAATGAGATAACATATGTAAAAATCGCCTGATAAAATCACTCAATAAATAAAGCCCCCCAAAATTGGAGTTACTTCTGTTCTTCATGACTTCAGTCAAGTTCCTCGCTCATGTGAACCTTTATTTTCTTATTTGTACAATGAGATAAATGGGATTGATAATCCAATTGGGTTGTTATGGAGATGAAGTGATGATTGAAGTGAAAAGCTTTTTGAACAAATGCTTCTGTGTGTGTGTGTGTGTGTGTGTGTGTGTGTGTGTTGCTGGGGATTGATCCCAGTGCCTCATGCATGCTAGGGAAGTGCTCTACCTCTGAGCTACACTCCCAGTCACAAAACTTTTCATAACTAGGAAGCACCAAGACAGCCAGGTGCAGTGGTGCCTATGATCCTAGAGGCTTAGAAGGCTGAAGCAGGAGGATCGCAAGTTCAAAGCCAGATTCAGTAATTTAGTGAGAGCTTATCTCAAAATAAAAAAAAATCAAAAAGGGGCTGGGGATGTGCTTAGTGGTAAAGCATGCCTGGATTCTATCACTGGTACAAAAAAAAAAAGTACCAAAAGACTGTGACTGAGCCCCAACATCACAGCGTTGAAGAGCCCTGGTGCCTGGAACCTCATGAGCTGACAGGTTGGGTGTCAGCTCTAGTGCCAGACTCAGGCGGTTGTGCTCCTCAACCATCCCAGGGCTGCTGCTGTCCTTATGTTAATATTTAATTCATTTTGATACTTCTTGTAGAGAAATGGGCTTCGGTGAAGCCACCAAAGTACACCATTCCAAATCCAGGCCCAATACCCTGGGTTCAAAATTTGGAGGACTTGGTTCTTCTGAAGGGGAGAAGGATTCTGAAGGGTAAAATATCTTTTCTTCAATGCTTAGTAATCAGAGCTAGTATGTTTGGGGTGCTTATGAGGGGCCAGACACTGTGTTGTGTTGAACTGCTTCCATGAATTATTTTGTTTGACTTTCATATAATCCTACGAAGTAGGCACTAATATTCTCATTCTCAGAATGTGAAATACAGTCTATATGCAAAAGGTATCTTTAGCTGGAAGGTAAGCTGTAGCTAGAAAAGAAAAGAGGCTGTAATATAATGGATCCTGGGTAGAGGCATACCTAATACAGGCTAACCAAGGCTAAAGAGATGGAGGGGTTGAGACAGGCAAAATGGGAGTTAGATGAGCATCCACACATTCCAAAGAGCTAGGTAAGTCTGAGCAGGCAAGCTGCATTTCCAACCCAGGAGATCCCCACGGAGGTGTAGGTCTACGTTAACTCTCAAAGGGTGGACACCATCTATTTTGTATGCTACACTATGGAATTCAAGCTTTGCCTTTTATCCAAAGAATAGCCACAGAACGGCTGCAGAGAAGTTGTCTTCTATTGGTAGGTTCGGGAAGTGATGAGCAGTGAGGTCAATTTACACACAGATCAAGGTCCAATAACCCTGGCCAGGCAGCCATGCTTGCGAGGACAGTCACAGGACCTTTACTGACTTCTCTTTGACTCTTCAGTCACAGAACAGTCTTGTCCTCCACCACACCATCTGACTTGCTCTTGTTGACACTACCAGTAAGTTTTGTTGTGCAGAAGTGTAAGGTGATTTTCTGACCCCATCCCTCTTTCCTTCCCAGCAGCAGTTTCCATGGCAGCTCTGCTGCAGCTTGACTTCCCTTACACCATCCTCGCCAGGTTCCTTATGTTTCAAACACTCAAAAGGGAACAGAGAGTGTTCTAGACATGCGTATGCCCACCACAAAAGATCAAGCCAAAGTTCTCGCATCGTCGCGTTAACTCCAACTCTGTTGCTTCTTCTATCTCACATATCATGTCATTTACATAAAATTCCAGAAAATTCCAACTCATCTATGACTAAACACTAGTCAGTGATTACTTAAAGAGAGGATGCAGAGGGGCTGGAGCGGTGGCTTGGCAGTTAAGGGCACTTGCCTGGCATGCATGAGTGCTTGAGTTCAAACCTCAGCACCATGTACACAACCAAGTGTCCCAGGAATGAAAGTCACATGAAAAACTAAATAAAAATTGCTTTTCTCTTTCTCTCTCTCTCTGTCCCCTCTTTCTTAAAAAAAAAAAGAGAGAGAGAGAGAGAGGGTGCAGAGAAGGGCAAAGAGGAGGAGGTACAGCAGCATGGGAGAACTTTTAGGGGTGATTAATATACGTTCACTCTCTTAATTATGAATAAGGTTTCATTGGTGTTCATATAGCAAAACATCAAACTGTATACTTCCTGTATGTGCAGTTTATGTGTATCAAATTTACCTCAGTAAGCTGTTTAAAAAGCTTTATTCATTGCTTTTCAAGTCTAAGTTCTTTGCATCACAATACCTTACTCTGAGGGTTTTAATTTCTCATTTTATGTCATTTATAAATTTAACATATTTTTTATTTCCTTTCAGAATGCTCTATTATCGTAAACTTGTGGGGACTCTAATCCTCCTTTTTGTTGTGTGTGTTGACTCTTGTCAATGCAAGCTTTTTCCCCTAAGATGTTTTGTTATTGTCGTTTGTAAGATTATCTTTAGGAGGTCCTATCTTTTTACGTAGGAATCCTATATAACTTGAGATGTGGAAATGCAGAGACGTTTATGCATTTCTTCTGCCAGGATTTTTAGGCTATGACTAGCTAAATTTTTGGCTTAGGATTTCCTCAAATACCAGAGGGTATAAATATGGATTCCAAACATAGGTAAGGCCCATGTCTAAGGTTACGATTTGTCTGGGGAGATGATTTATCCCACCCATCTAGGCAGGGGTAGGTGAATTCCTTTAACATCTCCCTTTGCCAGTGGGCATATGTTTTTCTAGAAGCGCAGGAGACAATTAGATATCAATTGCCACCAGACGCTAGGTCCTAGATGTCTTTTGGAATGGGGCACATACTCTCTTCAGACCTCTCTTTCAGTCTGTCATGTGATGCCCAAGGAAGACCCCTGTAGATGTGTCAGGGCTCTCTGACCTCTCCCCTTCCCTTTCACCAGACACATGCTTCTCTAGCAATGGATGGTTTTCCCAGGAGTTGGCACTTGTCAGGGTTTCCAGAGGACTGAAAATGAGGGAAGAGAGGCAGTGACTCACGCATCAGAAAATGTAAGATGTTAGGAAAGGCCACGTGCCATTTTCCACCTTGGAGAGGAGCAGTCTGCAATGAAAGAGGGAGGGATGAAGGGGGCAGGGGGAGAGAGCACTGTGGTATTTGTGGTTCCAGATCTTCCTGAGGTCCATCTGCACAGTTGCCCTTCTCCTGCTCTGGCTACCCCAGTGCCTTTCCAATGAATTCTTCTTTTTCTTTTCTTTATTTTTTAAGAGAAAGAGGGACAGTGAGAGGGTGGGGGTGGAGAAAGAGAGAATCAATTTTATTTAGTTTTTCATGTGGTTTTCATTGCTCTGACACTTGGTCATGTACATGGTGCTTGGGTTTGAATCCATGTACTCACGCAAACCAGGCAAGCGTCATAACTGCTGAGCTACTACTCCAGCCCTCCAATGAATTCTTAGCTAAGGTGGTTCAAGTTTAGTTTTGATAACTTCTCACCAGAAGAATCCTCATAATACTTCTTGTAACATAATTCTAAAGGGAAGACTATAACTCTGTTTCCTGGCTTTGTTGAGCTTAACCCTTACCCTGTAAGTGAAGGCTCGGAGGACTCATCTAAGGGTGGATGGGGACAATGGAGGCAGGGAACTGAGGCCAAAACCAGGAGGAGACTAGGAGTTAGAATTTTGCTGCTCTGGTAGTGGCCATCCCTGCAGCCAAAAGGGCCCAGCATCAGGAACAAAGTTGTCCAGTACCACATCCAGATGGTGCTTCTCATTCTTAAGAGAAGCTGTGTGGTGTGGTACAAAAAGCAGTGACTTGGGACAAGTACCAGAGGCCAGCTCTGCTCATGATGTCATTTGGGGTAAAATGCTTGGCCTCCTGAACCTCAGATGCTCCCTAAGACATGGTGATTATTATTTCCCCAACCAAAAATCATCAGGATACTCCTGTACCCTATGTGCCCTTGAACTTTTTTTTAACAAAATAAAGTCACTGGATCTTTTCATGGTTTGTTATAACCCTTTCTTCCCTTTCTTTGAGTACAGTTGGGTTCTTAGACTTGGACCCCACTCTTCATTGAGGAATTCATCTTGCATATAGCCTTTGGCTCTCTCCAATTTTTGGTTCCTAAATTCAGAGTTCCAGATCTCAACCTCCAAACCCAATGCCCTAGTCCCTCATATCCAGGCTATGAGGGAGGTTTCAGAAAGGACAGAAAGCAGCTTTATTTGTAGTTGGGGGGTTTGATTAGGCAATGCACATGAAACAGCTGCTGTGTGGGAGAGACCCAAGGAGTGCTGCGTTCCCCTTTCTTCTATGGGAAGAGCCCCCAACACCACATTGCAAGTCCAGGTGTGGTTTCCCCATTGCCACTTCTTACTTGAATGGTAACGTTGCAAAGTGCTGCTGGACTCTGCTGGAACTGGTGAGGATTCTTTTCAGCAGAGAGGAGTTTCATCTCATTATTACCAGCAGTCCAGTTAGGGCTGATGGCCTGTTAGGATTGCAGACCTAACAACAAGATCAGGTACATCATTTCCCAGAGATATATGATTGCTACTGCAAAATTATTTTTAGGAAGCTGCTTTTTCTGTCCAGAACATTCACCTGAAAATAGCTCCGAGCGCTGTGGAGGCAGCTCCTTGCAGAGTTCTGAACTGAGAGTCCAAGTCCAAAGATTCATGGAGGAGATTTTTACCTCTAATTCTGAATTTTGCACTGGTAAAAACACGTTGATCACAAATAACCTCTATAAGAAGCTTGAGTATGTTCCAAATTCAATTCACTCTTTGCCTTTTATTCAGAAAGACTCAAAGTATTATGCTCCCAGAGGCAGGGGGAAAACAATGACTGTTTGTTCCCCCTCTTGGACGATAGTGGATCTTTCTATTGCATTCATACCCACAAGCTAGTTTCTTTTTCTTCCTTGCCAGCTGAGTGCTAATTCTGTTCAGAAAGTAAGTGGTGTAAACCAAACCTGTCAATCCTATTCCCTTTTGCTCGTGATTGGTCTAGGGTGGGCATGGGAGCCAGGGAGCCAAGGCTGGCAAAGGAGATGGAAGGGGAAGCTTCTAGGGACTTTGCGGGGGACACAAAAAGAGAATTGCAAGCAGGAATCCCTCTCCCCCTTCCGTTGAAGCACAGCACAAGGATAAGAAGCATGAAGCACCTTGCCACCATAGGACCATAGCTCGTAGAAATAAAGCCAGCACACTGGAGGGGCAGAGTGGAAGTCTGGGTCCTTCACAACCTGGGGAACAGCTCAGTCAAGCCTTGGATTACTTATTGCTGCACTTCTTTAAATTTAAAAAATGGAAATCCTAAAAAAAAAAAAATGGAAATCCTAGCAGCCAAAACCACTGAAGATTGGGTTTTTGCTATTTGCAGCTGAAAGTAATCCTAATAGGTGCACACAAGTGGGTTTCCTCCTGGTATCTTTTTCTATCCATCTTCCTTGGTGAATAGAATGCTTCCCTCTCCTCTTTTCACCTGGGTGTATGACCATTTGGATAAGCGGTCCGTATCCCATAGTCCCTTTACAACTAAGTGTGCTCATGTGGCTGATGAGATATCAACATGTGTCAGGTGACAGCTGCTGGGAACCATCTCTAAAAATAGTGATGCACAAACTTTGCCTGTTCAGCTTCAGTTATTTATTCAAGAGCTGCCTAAAATGAGACAGTGCTCTAGGGAGGAAAGCGGTAAGGTAGGAGAGCCTGGGCTGCTGAGCCCTTTGTAGGGGGAGAGCTACCCTCTTCCTGATTCTTACATGAGAGACAAGGAAGGTTCTCTCATGTTAAACCATTATTATTTTGATCTCTATTAATATAACTAAACTTAATTCCAGTGGATACATTGCATACACAGCTACTGAAGAGACTCTATGACCATGTTGTCCCTTGTGCTCTGGGGTCTACAGCAATCTTCTAGCTTCAAAAAGAAAAGGAATGAGTTGACATTAAGGGAAGGAGCATTTTTTTAATGTGGCCCTCGTTGCTCGACACTTCATTGTGTATGTGGTGCTGGGGTTTGCATCTGCATCCTTGCACATGCAGGCAAGCACCCTAACTGTTCAGCCATCACTCCAGCCCAGGAGCATATTTTTTAAACTTTCCCCCCAATTACCTAAAGTATTTGTTTTAATCGAACCAACTGTTGATCACCAGCAAGAATCAGAAAGGGCAGGCAGTATGGAAGAGAAAGAGACGCTCAAAGAGAAACCTAAAGAGAATTGTGGCTACAGAGAAAGAGAAGACCAGAGAGAGGAAGCTGGGGGAAAGGGGAGACATCAAGAAGCAAGGGTGGTATGCTGAATATGGAAAGCTCAACAGTTTCTCTCCTGGCCCTTTTTTTAAAGCTCTGAGATTTTAACTGGGTATATGATTCAGGGTGGTCCAGGGATCTATGAATCCAAAATCCAAAGGTGACGTCAAACAGGGTGCCAGGAAATGTGCAAAGAACTGGGTACAATCTCAGTGGGCACTTGAGTGAAGTGGGTAGTGATAATGATGTGCATCTTCAGCAAAGTGTGAGAGTGAGGGGCAGCTGTGTTTTGGGGTGAGTTTATCAGAATTCATATGTGATTACTGGCCTCAAACCTTGAATGAGGAGGTAGGGCTGAATTTCATTTAACCAGTATTTATGGAACATCAACCATGTGCCAGGCACCTATAGACTATGATTTAGATCAAGGAACAGCAAACTTTGCCAGTAAAGAGCCAGAGAGCAAATATTTTAGGCTTTGTTGGCCATGCGGTCTCTATTGCAGCTACTAAATTCTGCTCTTGTAGCAAGAAAGCATTCATAAATAATATGTGAACAAATGGGTATGACAGAGTCTCAATAAAACTTTATTTGTAACAACGGGCAACGGACTGGATTTGGCCCATGGGTCCACTTTAATATGTCAACTCCTGTTTTAGATGCCAAACACTTTGTTAGATACTCTAAAAGTTGGTCACTTATCAGGCTTTTGCAATGGGCCTGACATTATCCTGGACATTTCAGAGCATCATCTGTCGTTGTTCTAATTAGAATTCTCTAAGCTTTGTGGATGAGGACACTGGCACTTGGAGATGGTATGTAAAAGGGTCTCAGGCTCACAGCAAGTAATGGTGCTGGGTGTGGACCCAGACCTGCACCTCTGAAATCTACTTCCACAGGAATACAACCCTTTCAGACTCTTTTCTGCAAATGAAAATTTTTTTTCTACCTACTGTGTGTGTCATGCTGGGAAGACTATCTGTAGGCCCACCTGACCACACTTTAGACATTCCCCAAAGACCAGAAGAGAGGAACAAGCCAGCAAAGCTCATGGAATGAGGCACTGACACAAACACTGTCTCATTTAGCATGTTTCCTGCAGACAGAACAGTCAGCTTCAAATGGTGGGTGGGAAAGGAAGGGAGAGACAATTGGAGGAAAAAAGAGAGGCACAGGGCTCTGAGGAATTAGCAGAGTAGCCTAATTATAGTGTCTCCTCTCCCTGGCCTGAGAACCCAATGGACAGGAAGTTAAACATAGCAAGCCAGTCAACATGGACCTACTATGGGCCATCAGTGTATTAAGGGTTTTCTTTCCAAGATCTTATTTAATCCCTGATATTAGTACCAAGACCCTCTTTCTTAACGGTGCCAGAGGCTCAGAGAGGTAGGAAGATTGCACAAGGCCATCCAGCCAGCAGAGAATTGAAAGATATGTGACTCCCTCCAAATCCCTGTCCCTCTCCCAAGTTCATGGCTTTCCACAGCCACACTTCTCAAGTGGAAGAGCAATAGGGTTTCTCTGGGAGTGGTTTGTCCCACAGGCCACACCCCAGTGGTCCTAGCATGTGCACATCCAAGTCCTGGTTCTCTCTGCTCCTTTCTTTTTGGGCAGAGCACCAAAATATGCAGGAATGGAGAGGTCACTGGCCTTGGGGAGGGGTTGCATTCAACCCCTGCACTTCCACAAAGACCCACACGAATATGCTGCAGTAATCAGTGTCTCAGCCCCACTTCCACAAAAATGAGAATAATCTAGGCCTACCTCACCAGGTGAGTACTTGGTTCCTGTGGTAGGGGAGCTCTGTAGTCACTGTTGAATCTCAAAGTATATTGAATAGCAGTGACCATTTGGGAAGTGTAATAGGCCTCAGGGTCTACAGAGGACTAAATGAGAAACCCTGATGGAACTCCACAAATGTACCTATTACGATGTTAGGATTCTGTTTGTTATAAGTGGGCTCACCTATTGAGTCGATAAAGGAGGGAAGGAAGGACTGAAGGGAAAGGCTGTGGCTCATGACCGCATGTGGGGATCCCTCTTGCTTCTCACAGTGGCTGACAGAAGTCCATCGTGATGCAGCCTTACCTGCGTGAGCTGCTCAGGGGTGGACTGAGGAGAGTTGGCTGCTGTGGGCTGGAGGTTATGGGGGCACAGACTCTCAAGAGAACAAAGAGCAAATAGGTCTATTTTTAAACTTATTCGTTTTAAACGTATTTAATCATTCATCCTGCAAGTGCTTATTGGCTGCTTATTACACCGAAGGCAGTGCTGAGCTGTGGGGATGCAGAGCGAACAGAAAGCGCTATGGGCCCCTCTCCTCACCAGCTCGTGTGCAGTGGGAGAGCCAAACACCAAAGCAGAAAACTGGGAAAGTCAGTGAACTCACCAAGGTTTGATTTTCTTCTCTGTAAAATGGGCATACTAATGAATCATGGCATTCACTAGAAGACCTAACAACTGGGTGGTCTGAGGCAGATGAACGCGGCCACCATCTTTCCCACTGAGTGACCGACCAGGAAGGGCCTTTGGCAAAGTCTGGAGGCTGCACTGAAGCGGAGACTGAATGGATAAACAGACAATACCACAAAAGCCAGGGAGGAGGACAGAATTGAGGCACAGGGTGACAGTGTGAAGTCTCTAAAGCGAGGAAAGACTTGGTTCTGGGAAGAACTGGAGGGGCTGGGATCCCATGGGTAGGGAAAGATGGTTTGAGGTGAGGTGATAGAGTTGGGTAATATCCAGCGGGGCCTTGATGATTCTGCCAGAGTTAAGATGCTGTTCTGATTCTGTTCTGGAGGGATTTAAGCCAAGAAATGACAATCTGCTTTGTGATCTGGCAAGACCACTTTAGCTGCCCTGTGACAGCAGAGTAGAAGTGGGAATTCCGCCCTTTAAAGATGTGACTTCAGTGACTCAGGGAGGAGGCGGAGGGGCTAGGACTAGGGAGAAGGCCTTGGAGATGAAAAGAAGGGGGTGGCTTTGGGTCCATTACAAGATGTGGTAATGGGAAGAGTGGAGGATCGAGAAGGAGAGTGAGCGACTCAGAGGCAATACTTGGGTCCGGCATATGGTGAGAGGAAGGAGTGATGGGTTCCTTTTTAAACAGATCAGGTTTGAGATTCTGTGGCACATCCAACTGTGTGATATCAGCAGATGGGTCTAGAGCTGGGGAGGGAGGTCTTGTCCGGAAATAGGCCTCTCAGAATTACCAGCATTTGCATAATGTTGAAAACCGTAGATCAAGCTGGGAGTGGTGGCACATGCCTGTAATCCCAGCAGCTCTGGAGGCTGAGGCAGGAAGATCAGCAGTTCAAAGTCAGCCTCAGCATTATAGCAAGGCTCCAAGCAACTTAGCAAGACCCTGCCTCAAAATAAAATACAGGGCATGTATGAATATGTAACAACAAATCCCATAATTATGTACAAATATAATGTGCTAATAAATATGTAGAAATAAATAAAATAAAATACAAAAAAAGGGGGCACTGGAGATGTGACTCAGTGCTTAAGTGCCCCTGGGTTCAATCCCCAGTACCAAAAACAATAATAACAGCAAAAGCCGTACAGACCAGTTCCATGTCCAGGACTCCTACTGAAACCCACTCTTATCCTCTCTCTCTCTGATGTTGTCTGGTATAGCTCCTTGAGAGCACCCAGTTCCCTGATAACCTTGTGTACCTTGCATGACTCTGTAATGACCTCCTCCTGTGAGGGTTTGAAGCACAGTGGATCTCCTTCTCTTTTCCACAGGGTCTTATGGTGGCAAGGGCAGTTCAAGGTGACAGCCAGTAGAGCCAGCATCAGAAAGGGTCCAATTCCCGAGAGCTCTTCCTGAGGCCCGGGAGCTGAGTAGGATCAGGGGTGTGGGCTGAGAGCACACTGAAGTGTGTGGAGCTGCGTATGTACATTTTCTGGTCCCCCTGGCTCTAGATCCTTGTATCTCAGCTTGGAGATTCTTTCCAGCCCTCAAAGAATTTTAGTCTTCCTCATCCAGCTTTCTTTGCCCAAATTTAGCCCTGCACATACAATGACCTTTTAACAAATTCTCAACTCCCTCAATGTTTCTAATATCAGCAGCCACCTATTCTGTTCATGATCTTTCTTCTATAAGTTAGTTAAACATAGGTATCAGAACCAAGATCTCCTTTTGGACACAGTTGATATTTCTCCAGGTTGCATATCATGTGCCATATGTGGTCCCTGGCATGCCGGGATTGAGGTACAAACACCTCTTCTCAGGAGACAGAAGGCAGGTTAAGGGAGGCTATAGGTAACCAGATAGTGGGAGTTTGCTTCAGGGTCCTTTTGGCATTTGGCTAAATTCCTGGACAATCAAAGTTCAATGCTAGAATCTTCCTGGAATTAGTTATGTGATGTAGGGCATGCCACTGAACCTCTCTGCACCTCTGCATCTGTAAATACGGATAATTTCAGGGCTGTCATTAGATTGCAGGGAATATAAGAAAGTGCTCTCTCTGCAGTAAATAGAATTACAAATGCAATATATCATTTCCCGTGCACAACACTCAGCGATTTCTGTGATGAGAATCTCTTACACTTCTGTTGCTCTTGGTTGCTTTAGATGGCAACTGTCCCAAGGGCTGGATCAGACAAGAGCAGGCGGCTGCCAGAGGCTGTGGGGAGGCCCAGGGTTGCTGTGCTGCTTCTGTCCGATGACATCTCATATCACTGTGCTTTTGTGCTTTCAAGGAAAAGCAGCAGACTTCCTTTCTTTTTCTTGATTCATGTGGTGACATCCAATGGTGCATATTCTATGTAACAGGCAGCTATTAGGATTGTTAAGATGTCAGAGTAGGGAGAGAGGATGCAGGGAAGAGAGAAAGGAGGGAGAATTCACAGTTTACAACATGAGTGTTCATATCTTGTTTGATTTTTTTTTATCCAAATAAATACACAAGGAAAACAGCCCCCAAATTTCTCTTATCTAAGCTCCCTGCTTTTTCATTTGGGCAGGCTCTGCTGGGGAAGGAAGGGGCCAGAGCCCCCAGGGGTACACTACCAGTGCTCCCCACCTGCTCCTTGGAGCTGAAATGCGAATAGCAGCACACACTCACTGAAGCAGGGGGATCTGGGAGCTCACGCTTTGTCTGCCCTTTTGGCCTGACAGAGCTGGGCAGAAGTCTCTTGGACATTTGTTTTGTCTTTCTCCATTTCTCTGGATTTTTTTTTGGCCCAGTTTCCTGTTCACCTCTGTCCTTGGCTGTCTGTTAGGCCTGACTCATAGGAAACCACAGCCAAGTCACCTGGTGATCTGAGTCACTGACCCTTGGAGCATCTCTTTTAACAATAGGGGCAGAAATAAGCGCCTAAGCCAGCACTGCATTTTGCAATACATCTCAGCTGTAAATGGTTCTGGGAATTCCCCACGTGTGTCAGATGACTTATCTTTGGCAACTCTAATACAAGCAAATCATTTTTAACTCCTAGCAACTGGCTTCCCTCCTCCTTTCCCTTACCCCTCCCTCCTTTTGTCCCAGGCTCCACGTTAGGTCCTGAGCACAGAAATGAAGATGGCATGATCCTCAACAGGCTCCTGATGCAGTGAATGATGGGCCAGCAAACCTGTGTGAACAAGTGGGATAGTTATCTGGTGAAGGGCAGCGCAGAGTGGAGGCAAATTCAGCTGCGGGATTGTCTTGGACAATGGGATGTGTGCCAGGTGAGGTGGGCAGGACAGACCTTCTAGGAAGGATTGGATCAGTTCTGGTTACCTTCCATTGTGATCAACAAAATGCTCTCTTAAATGGCAGTTTTCATGGGGGCCATGTGAGGCTGCAGAACTCCTTTCAGACACGTAGGAGTGCTTCTCATAATGGAGAATACGGACAAAGGAATAGGACAGAAGGAAAAAGGAGGAGGGTGGGCCTTTCCTTAAGGCCTCCACGCCAGCACATTAAGTATTTCCATGCCAGTGTCCTGTGGACTAGACTGCAGGGACTGGACGATAGTTGGTGGGGGAGCAGCACCCAAGGCACAGTGGGCAGCAGTAGCTTCAGAGGGGACGATATGCTTGCAACTGCTTTGGGCACCCTGTGACATATTTATTCAGCCTACCTATGATCTCCATCATAACTCTGGTAGAAAATTCCCAGTGGGTTCACATGACAATGTCCTCTTCAAACATGAACAAACACTCCCATTTTTCTGCCTCAGAGCCATTTCTGAAACCTCAGATCTCAAGCAAGCACAGCCTGCAAGTAGGAGGGTGGCTCCCACCATCCACCTTTAACCAGTGTGCAACGAGAGCCAGCAGACAAATGCTAGTCTCTTGTCTATTGGATGGAACATTCTGGGAGGCTATCTGTACACTTGCCGAAGGTTGTAACAAAATTGAGCTTGATTGCCCCCCCACCATCTCCGCCATTCACATTGGTGGGTTTTCCTCCTCCTCTCTCTCTCACTTTCCCCCGTCCCTTCACCCCTGTTTTCTGAGATCTCCCCAGAATCCACCTGCACCAACTCCATTCCCAGGCTCTGATTCTGAGGGAGCTCAAACCAAGACAGGGATATTATTAACATTTAAGGATTTGAGATGAAAGGCATTTGAAGGTCTGCGGTCAGCCTCCTAGAACCACCATCTCTTATCTTTTGGAATTGCCATTTATTCCTAAACAGGAGGAAAGGAAAGTTCCAAAATGGCTTTGAAAGCCCTCTGACCCACAGGAAATGGCTGTCATCAAGTCAGGCTGTGCAAAGGGCTTAGTAATACAGAAAGCTCAAAAGGTCTGGGGTTGGGGGACATTGTCAGGGTGACTCAATTTAGCATGTGAGAAAGAATTCTAGTTAAACTCAGGGGAAAGCTACTGCACGTCATTCTTTCCTTTTCTTTTAAAAACAAAACAACACAATTCAAGGGGAATTGATGGTTGAGAAGAGATTGGGATAGTGAGGCTTTAAGTGAACCTAAAAATTCTTGTAACTATTTTTACATTAGCGCAACCACATTAAATTAAGGAAATAATGGTGGAATTTTATACTTCAAACTTAAAATTTAATAGACCTTTTTCATGTCTTTAATGTCAAGATAATGTGCTAATGTAGTGAGTGATGTGGTGATTAGGAAGGAGGAAGATATTTTGGGAAGAGGCATTCTGAAGATCTCTTTCATCCTCTGAGTAACTTTTGAAAATTTTTCGGTAGAAAATAAATATTCTACAGATGGAAAAAGATCATGTGTTAGGTAAGGTGTGGTAACTCCCCCACAAATATTTCAGGGCACTCCCATTTTTTTTTTAAGTTGACACTCCTCATTGTTGGACCAGCTGGCAGGTTGAGCATCCTCTGTGTACTGGAAACGGGGCCAGATTGCGACGTATTCACATCCTGCAGATCACGCATGGCACAATGGTTCCATAAGGTAGGGAAGAGCATCCGCAGTCCAATAGGTGAGGAAACTGAGGCCCTCTGAAGTGTACAATATGATCAGGTTTGATTTTAAAACCGTGAAGGGCTTTTCATATGCATATATTCGCCTTGGGAAAAAAATCTTGTCAGACCACATGAATGGTTTTTTGGTTTAAAAAAATGTGATCCTTTAAAAAAAAATGGAGTAGGGGCTGGAGCAGTGGCTCAGCTGTTGTGGTGCTTGCCTTGCATGTGCTAGTATGCAGATTCAAATCCCAGCACCATGTACACAATGAAGTGTCCGAGCAACAAAAGTCCATGAAAAACTAAATAAAATTGATTGTCTCTCTCTCTCTCTCTCTCACTGTCCCTCTCTCTTTCTAAAATAATATAAAATAAAATTAAATTTAAAAAATGGAGTAAATGCTGCTAAAGAACTGGCTTCACAGCTCAATTTACAATAGCTAAACTATGGAATCAACCCAGATGTCCTTCACTGGATGAATGGATCCCAAAACTGTATATATATATATATATATATATATATATATATATATACATATATACATATATACATACATACATACACACACACACACACACACAATGGAGTTCTACTCTGTTATTAGAATATTATGGCTTTTATAGCTAAATGGATGGAAATGGAAAAAAAATCATGCTGAGTGAAACAACCCAAACATAGAGACTTAAGGGCCTCATGTTTTCTCTTATGGGTGGAGATAGAGTAAAACCTAAGAGAGGATGAAAGTTAGCTAAGTTTAATTAATGAATCCATCAAAGTTGAAGTATCACATAAGCTGGGGGAACTGTAGCTATGAAGGGGATGGAGAAGGGAGGGAAGAATAGGAGGAAGGGAAAAAGCGGGGCTGGGCATACTTGACTCCCATAAGAAGTCAAACTATATTCAGGCAGGCATATAATCAAGCCAGAAATTTCAAAAATTAATATACATTTATGCTACTTTCTATGTATAACATGGGGGAATTACAGAGAAGACAAGAGATTGGGGAATGGGTGAAGGGGGGTGGGGAAGATCCTGGACAAGGATCAGGCTTAACTTACCTTGAAAATACCTATGTATGTATGAATATGTAACAATGATTCTCTCCAATATGTAAGACTATGTTGAACCAATGAAAGAAAGATAGAAAGGAAGAAAAGAATCAGCTTCAACCAATTCCATGGTATTTGGGAAGATGGAGTTTATTCTCAGGGAGAAAACAATTCCTTTATTTAAGACAATGCTTTCATGGCCCTTTGGTTATAAACATGCTCTCCAGTCCTTTTGTTTTGTTTTGTTCTTGTTAAAACAAAAAAGTAGAAATTGCTCTACTTAGATAATTTAACATTAGGAATTATGATTTTTCCCCAAGTGACCTTAGCAATTAGGAGTATAGGTGGCAGCTGGTGAAATGTACCCAAGACAAAGATGGTCACTTTTATTACTAGTGCACATGGGCAACAATTTCCTCTTGTTATCCCCAAACCTTCAGTGCATCCTGTTACCCACGTAGCACTGCCAAGAAAACACAATAGTCCCCAGAAGCAGAGCTGAGTTAGAAGTAACAGAAAAATACAGAAGGAATGTAGAATGAGAGGTGGTACCTGCAGTCTCTAATTTTGGCAGTATTTGGAAAGGGGATTAATTGCTTGCAGAACAGGTTTCAGTGGGATTTCAGTTTTGCTTGCTTGTTTTTTTTCTGGATATTATAAGATACTGAGAGTTAGTTCATAAGATAGTGAGTTCAGAAGGCTTACAAAGGGAACATGAGGCAGTAACAAAAACAAAAGCAAACCCAATAGACTCAAATTAATATACTGAAAGGTGGAAAGAAATAGGATTTTATGGAAACTTCCTGAGCTCATTATTTTATTCTTTTGTCTCAACCATAAGCTCACTAGTATGGGGGAATTATTTTTTATTCAAGTTCATTAGATAAGTGATAGTTAAAATTTGATTTTTGCCTCTTTTCTCATTCATCATTCTTTAAAAAAATTTTTTTATTAAAGAGTTGAGTTATTGCACAATCATAAATGCATATAAAGTAACAACATGATATGCACATATCCTTAAACTAGAATTACCCCAAGATCCCTCCTTATTCTCCCTCTCACTCCCTTCCCCCATCTATCCCCTTCCCCCTCCTACCTGATACATATCTATGATTGCCCTAGATTACGTTTTGCTACGCCTTTGTTGGGTCTAATACGTGAGGTTGACTACCTTTCACATAGGCCTGAGTTTAGCTCCAGCCTCCACAAAAGAGTGAAAACATTCGACCCTTGGCTCTCTGAGTTTGGTTAACTTTGCTCAGCATGATTTCTTCCATCGCCATCCATTTATCTTCAAATGTTGCAATTTCATTGTTTCTAATTGCTGAGTAGAACTCCATGGTGTGTGTGTGTGTATGTGTGTGTGTGTGTGTGTATCACAGTTTTTGGATCCATTCATCCACTGAGGGGCATCTGGGTTGGTTCCATAATTTGGCTATTATAAATTGAGCTGCTATGAACATAGATTTTGCTGTGTTGCTGTGTTGCTGTAATGTGTTGATTCTAACTCTTCTGGAAAAATACCCAGAAGAGGGATAGCTGATTGTATGGTGGGTCCATCCCTAATTTTTTGAGGATTCTCCACACTGCTTTCCAGAGCAGCTGTAGCAGTCTACAGTCATTTTTACTCTGCAAATTTAAAATGTGGTGACTTTTAAAAATAACTCTAAAAGTGACATCAGCAAGATGGTGATGTCACTTTTAGACATCTGAGGGTTCCCAGCCCTCAGTTCCCTGTACAAGCAATGACTTGACAGTCACCCACGACAGAAGTGGCTCTGTGTGAACCTTGGGATCTTGGTATGAGATTGTAAAATACAAGACTAAGGAGCACTGCTTTGAGCAGGCAGGGCTGCTGCTGGGCATCAGGTCCATTGTCTATGGGGTGGTCCATACTGGAGACCAGGAAGCAGCCTGCCCTTCAACTGAAGCCCCACTTATCCACAGTTCTGCTATCAAGCATATATGCCAATAAACCTGGGAGGAGCCTTGCTCATCAGCTACCCTGGTAACAGGCCAACAACCAGGGGGAATGGGAAAATTCATAATTGTGTGGAAACTGTACATCAAATTCTGTGGTCAAAGAGGAGATCAAAAGGGAGTTTAAAAAATATCTCAAGACAAATGAAAATGAAAATGCAAAGTATCAAAACTTATAGGATGCAGCAAAAGCAATGCACAGAGGTAAATTTATAGTGGCAAGTGCCTACATTAAGAAAAAGAAAGTTCTTAAATGAATAATCTACTTTTACCTATAAGTGAATTAGAAAAAGGAGCACAAACTAAATCCATAGTTAGATGGAGGAAGGAAATAATCAAGATTATAGCAAAAGTAAGACAAATAGAGAATATGAAAATGAAAAAAAAACAAAACTAAGAATTGATGTTTTGAAAATACATACAAAACTGACAAACCCTTTGGTAGAAAAAGAAGAAAAAAACACATAAATAAAAATAAAAATGGATGCCTCAAATTAAAAAGTATCATAAACATCATATTGAATAATTATAACAAAATCGGATAATCTAGAGGAATGAATATATTTCTCAAAACATACTACCTACCAAAAGTGAAACAAGAACTAGAAAGCCTTTACCAGACCAATAACAAATAAAGTGACTGAATCAACAATTGAAAATATTCCAACAAAGAAAAGATCAGGACCGAAATGGCTTCATGAATGAATTTTACCAAGCACTCAAAGAATTAATACTAAACTTTTTCGAACTCTTCCAAAACAGAAGAGGGAACACTTCCAAACTCCTTTTATGAAATTGGCATTGCTCTGATACCAAAACCAGACAAAAAGAGAGGTGGAGAGAAAGAGACAAGTGTGACAGAGAGAGAGAGAGAGGAAAAGAGAGAGAGAGCACGTGTAAGAGAGAAATTACAGATTAACACCCCTTATGAACACCAATGCAATAATTCCCAATAAAATATTAGTAAAATAAATTCAGCCACAAACTAAAAAATAATGTATACCATGACAAAGTACGATTTATTCCTGAAATGCAAGGATGGTTCAATATATGCAAATCGATTGGTGTGATACACATAGTAACAGAATGAAAGATAAAAACCACATGATTGTTTCAACAGATGCAGAAAAAGCACTTGACAAAATGTTGTGGCAAATGGCAGGATCTCCTTCTTTTTAAAGGTCAAATGGTCTTCCATTGTGTTTGTGTGCAATATACAGATAATACACACACACATATTCACATGTACAGTCACAGATAATATACATATATATACACATACACACACAAACACATATACTCATACATAGTGTCACAAAGAGTCACGTATTACATGATCTCATTTGTGTGAAGTGTCTAGACTAGGCAGATCTGGCAAATCTATAAAGACAAATTAGATTAGAGGTTTCCTAGGGCTGAGAATGGTGGATTGAGGGCCAGTGGGTAAGGGATTCAGCGTGGTCCTTTTATTTATTTATTTTTAGGCAATGAAAATGCTCTTAAGTTGTTAGTAGCGATGGGCACACAACTCTATGGACATATTAAAAATGAGTGAATTGCATACTTTGAAAGGGTAGATTGTGTGATATTTAAATTATGTCTTGTTCTACCTCAGAGACATGTGGAACAATAACAAAAAGTGATAGTGTTACTGTAGTTTGAGAAGGAGAGGAGAAAGAAGGTGAAGCTGATACACCTAAGAAAGATATATAAAAAGAAAAACTGAAAAATGCTTCAGATAAATTAAAATTGAATCCTAAAAACACGCTTGAGGAAACCACAGGAAGAGAAAAAGTAAAACAAAGCAATAAAAAAAAGAGAATAAACAGAAAACAAAAAAAGAGACGTAAGCCTTAACATATCAATAATTATATTAAATGTAAAAGTACATATGCACCGATTAAAAGATATTGGCAGAATAGTTTTTGTAGTTTTTTAAATGAGTGAACATGTGCTAACTACAAGAAATTTCAAATATAAGAATAGGTAGGTTGAAAGTAAGGGTGAAAAAAGACTTATCAAACAAACATTAATCAAGAGTGGATATATTAATGTCATAAAAAGTAGACTTCAGAACAAAGAAAATTATTATGGACAAAGAAGGACATTGCATAATGGTAAGAATCAATTCACTCAGAAAGAAACACTAATTTTAAGTGTGTTTTCATTAAGCAACGGAACTATAAAACATGTGAAGCAGAATTGAAAGAGCTCAAAGGTGAGATAAACAAATATGTAATTTACCCTTCTGTCAACAAAGTTAGAATAACTATACAGAAAACAGGAGAGATATAGAACTCACACTACCATCATCCAGCAGGAACTAATTGACATTTATAAAACATTCCTCCCTATAATAGCAGAATGTGCATTCTACACTAGTGCCCAGGGAGCATACACCAAGAGAGGCCATATCACAGGTCAGAAAATAGACCTCCACAAATTCTTAAAAACTGAAATAATGCAGAGTTTGTTATCTGACCTCATGGAAAACACATTACCAATCAATAACAAAAATAACAGGAAAATATCCAAACACTTGGAAATTAAACAACAAACTTCCAAATCCATAGGTCAAAGAGAAAGTCTTCAGGGAAATAAAAAATGCACTAAACTGAATGAAAATAAAAATGCATGATATCAAAATTTGCAGTTACAGCTGTGCTGGGAGGGAGATTTATTAATTTATTAATTAAATGCTCACACTAGAGAACTCTGAGGTTGTAATTTAAGCTCCCACATTAAGAAATGAAAAAGAAGACCAAAATGAGCCTAAAGCAAGCAAAAGGAAGGAAGGAAGTGGTAAAGATAAGAGCAAAAAGAAAAATCAATGACATTGGAAGCAGGAAAGCAATAGAGAAAAATCAATGAAACAAAAATTTGGTTCTTTGGAAAGCTCAAAAAAATCGGCAAACTTCTAGCAAGACTAATAGAAAGGAAAAGGGAGAAGAAACAAATTACTAATATCAGAAAAGGAATAAGCAGTATCACTACAGATCCTGCAGAATTCAAAAGAATAACAAGGGAATACTACGAACAAATCCACACACAGAAATTCGACAACTTAGATGAAATGGAGCCTATCTTCAAAATATGCAAAACATTAGAATTCACCCAATATGAAATAGATCATTTGAATGATCTGATTAATTACAAAATTGAACTCATATTAAAAACTCCTGAAGAAGTAATCCCCATGCCTAGATTGATTCTCTGGAGAATTCTGCCAAATGTTTAAAGAATTAACATAATTTTTTCACAAACTTGGAAAATGAAAAACTTCCATTTCCCAACTCATTTTGTGAAGCCAATATTACCCCGATGTCCAAACCAGACAAAGATAATGGCAAAGAAAGAAAAGTACAGACCCTCAATATAGATGCAAAAATTCTAAAAAAATGGTAGCTAATATCATTCAGGAACACAGAACAAGAACTGTACACCATGACCAAGTGGAGTTTATCCAGGGATGACAGACAGATTGCTTAGAAAATTATTCAATATAATTCACCATATTAAAAGGTCAAAGAATTAGAATCAGATGATTGTATCAAGTGACACAGAAAAGAAAAGGCATTTGATGATATTCAATACCTATTATAACAAAAAGTCTCAGAAAACTGGCAATAGTGGGGAACTTCTTCAACTTTAGAAGATCTAATAAGCAATGGCTAATGCCATGCCGAATGGCAAAAGACTGAAACTTTTCTGCTAAGGTGTCAGATAGCAAGGATTTCCACCCTCAGCACTGGGAATCCTAGGCAGCTCAATAAGGCAAGAAAAGGAAATAAAAGGTACACAAGTGGGAAAGAAGGAATAAGACTCGCCTTATTTAGTCAAT
The DNA here is from genome assembly GCA_004027875.1 of Aplodontia rufa. Taxonomy (NCBI): domain Eukaryota; kingdom Metazoa; phylum Chordata; class Mammalia; order Rodentia; family Aplodontiidae; genus Aplodontia; species Aplodontia rufa. Next base: position 9,473 of record PVKS010008536.1, on the reverse strand, counting down.
CAAGAAATCCCAAGGGCTGGAGTGGTGGCTTGATGGTTCCGGCGCTTGCCTGGCATGCACAAGTACATGGGTTCAAACCCCAGCACCCACGTACACAACTAAGGGTCAAAGCAAAAAAAGCCATGTGAAAAACTCAATAAAAATTGATTCTCTCTGTCTCTCTCTCACTTTCACTGTCCTTCTCTCTTTAAAAAAATAAAATCCCAAACATTTATTGGTATTTTTCTTCCCAGAATAAGAAAAATCTACTGTAGGCAAGAAACTCAGGGTTATTGCTTTGAATTCCCAATTTATTTATTTGGGGCTTTAGTTGACTTCAGGATGCTCCAGCTGGAGGAAATAATAGAGCAAGCAAGCTACCATAATTTTTTAGACCTGCGAATCTGATAGTTATTTGGAATTGAAAAAAAGTGTATTTGCTGCATAATTAGGAGCAGCTACATTTATTTCACAACATCCTTCTTTAGTAAAGTATCCACCTGCTGGTTTTCTACTATAGATGCTAGCTTGTGAAGCCACCAGCATTTACATATAACCCTCCTGGGACATTTAAAAAGTTACTCAGGAAAGCTGATGACATCTTATTTTACATCCATTATTGCCTTAGAGTCTAATATCAGCGTGTCAGACTTTAACTGTTTTGCAAGGGAAGGGCTGAGATTCAGGTGGCTTACTTGGCTTCCTGGAGAGCATCAAGAGAGTGAGAGTCAGAACCTGATTCTAGGGAATTGGGGTCTACAAGTCTGGTGCCACCTTACTATCAGATTATGAACAAATTCAATCTCCCACACCCACTTTTTAGAGTGCCCACATAGCTGTGTGTACATTTGGCACTAGCCAGTCTTGGTACTTTCCCATTTTGGTATCACTCCCCGAAATTTAGAAACCCAAGTTTGCATTCAGGATCCCACATGAACTGGCTGTAGAGTACAAGTCATTCAACCTCTGTGATCTCAGTTTTCTCAACTACAAAATGAAGGGTGGGTTTTAGATGATGCTGCAGGACACTTAAAGCTCTAGAATGGTGTTTCTGTGACTCCATAATTTAATTCCAAGAAAGATTTAAAACTGATTTGAATTCATCAGGAAGATGCACATTAAAAACATGAGTAACTGTGACACAGATATTAAAACAGCTAAAATAAAAAGTGGTGACAAGTACCAAATACCAGCAATGATTTGGAAAAAATAGATCTTATGTATTGCTCTTGGGAATGCACAATGGTACTGTCATTCTGAAAAATAGTTTGGCAATGTGTTAAAAAATGAAACGTACACTTTCCATATAACCCAGGAATTGTACTTCCAGAGAAATCAAAACTATTATTCCAACAAAAGCCTTTTTATGGTTGCTTATAGTAACAAAAAAAAGAACAAATCTGAAAATAATCAGTGTTTCTCAAGAAGTGGAACAAACTATGGTAATAAGCCACCACAATAAACCCATCACCCCTGCAAAAGGATAAAATATTAATTCACACTGTAGTCTGGGTGGGTCAAGAGCTTTATGCTGAATGTACAAAATTAATCTCAAAACAACATGTACTGTATGTTTTAATTTGTATAATAGTTTTTAAACAACAAAATCAGAGACTGAAAATGGATTAATGATTTCCTGGAATTAGGGAAGGTGGAGACTAAGGGATGGCTGTGACTGTAAAGGGGCAGGGATTGAATTGGTGGGTACAGTAATCTATGTATGTGATAAAATGACGGAGAATCACACATACATTGCGTTTTATTAGTTTTGGTCTTATACCATATTATGTAAGATGTAACCCCCAGGAGACATGAGTGAAAAGTATACAATACTTCCCTGTACTATCTTTACAATTTTTTGTGGATCTCAAATTATTTCCAAATAAAAAGAAAGAAAGAGAGTATCCAAATTCAACAGGAGATCAAAATGAAAAACGAAAGAAAATATATCCAGAGGGGCTCTTTTTAGGAGAATTGGTGCTGTGTTTGCCATGATTTTTTCCTCCCAGGTCAGGGAATGGAATGTGGAGCCTTGGTGGAATTTTTTTTTTCTTTGTAACCTTGAGTAAAGTGTCCTGGACTCAAGATTAAATGCTTTGTTTGTGGTTCTTTGGTTCTCAAACCGCTTTGAAGTGTTTGGTCTCCCCCAAGGGGGGTCCAAAGTTCAGCACTGCTGCCTGACAGTGCCACACCTGTCCATGCACACACACACACACACACACACACACACACACACCCTGGCTGTTGACTACACAGGAGCGAGCCCTCCCAGTCAGGGAATGTGACAGAACTTCAGGAAATTCTCTATGTAGAGGAACAATGTTGAGCTGAGTGAACTTAGCAATGCTGAGGAGTGAAGGTGTGGCTACAGCTCCCCTGAACAACTTCCTCAACTGGAAATGGGAACCACTGCCCAGCCCCCCCCCACACACTTATTCCCAGGATTTCTCATATAGGTGTCTGTTGTTCAGAAAAGAACCCAGAGGACATTGATCAAGTCAATGAATACATGAGAAAGTGCTCTAAATCACTAGTAATCAGAGAAATGCAAATGAAAATTACATTAAGATATCACCTCACGCCAGTCAGATTGGCAAAAATGAAGAAAATAAACAATAATAGATGCTGGAGGGGCTGTGGAGAGACAGGCACACTAACACACTGTTGCTGGAGCTGCAGACTGGTACAGCCCCTCTGGAAAGCAGGGTGGAGAACCCTCAAAAAACTAGGGATGAGCCCACCATATGAACCTGCTATCCTCCCCTGGGTATTTTCCCAGGGGATTAAGAATCAGCACATTACAGCGACACAGCAATATCTATGTTCATAGCAGCTCAATTTACAATAGCTAAATCATGGAAACAACCCAGATGTCTCTCACTGAATGAATGGATCCAAAAACTGTGGTACATATATATCATGGAGTTCTACTCAGCAATTAGAAATAATGATATTGCAGCCTTTGAAGGTAAATGGATGGCTATGGAAGAAATTATGCTGAGTGAAATCAGCATAACCCAGAGAACCAAGGGTCCAATGTCTTCATTCATCTATGAAGGCTGGAGCTAGACCCTGGCCATTGAGAAAGGAGGTCAATTGTTATATTTTAAATCTGGATAAGGTATAATGACACACAGCCTAAGGCATTTGTAGAGATGTGTTGGGAAGGAGGGTGGAGAGGGTGGGTAATTGGGGGGGGGCTCCTGGGGTAAATCTAATTTTCAGAATATATATATATATATATATATATATATATATAATTATTTCATTAGAAGCTTGTTTGATTGTCCAACAAATAAATTTCTTAATAAAAGAAAAGAAAAGAACCCCATGGTGTTTCTTTTCTAGCTCCGGAAAGCTGCATTTTGGAGTCTCAAGCCCACAAAACGTGGGTTTTGTGGCCTTATGTGAGTAAGCAGTTGGCTGAGCCATGGTGGTTCAGTGGCACATTGTCCTTTAGGTCACTCAGCTCAGCCCAGTACCTCTGGGGCAGCCTGTGCGAGGCTTTGTGGATGCAGAGGTGAATAAAGCACTCGTTCTCCTTTCATGGAGTATGGTGGGGAAAGCAGACATTAAACAAATAAACATGGAGAAATACGTGGGAGCCTGGGCTTTCCAGAACTCACTGCCAGGAGACCAGTAGCAGAAAAATAAGCAAAGGAAGTACCAAGAAGGTCAGAAAAAGTTCTCCGAAGTTCTCTTCAGCTGACAGAGATGGAGCAGAGGCAAGATAGCAGAAATGTGCCCCGGTGTCAGGCCAAGGTGGGCAAGACATGGGGACTGGGAGGAGCTTGGGGATATTGGATTTGGAAGGGGGCTGTTTTGCTGGGGATGGGGTGCCTATGGGCTGGGGTGAGATTCCTCTGTGATTGGAGGGCTCAGCCTGCTGCTTCCGATCAGCATTTGCTGAGACCCCTGTGGGCCAAGCTACACTTTGTGGGGTGTAGAATAATTTTTGAGCCCTGCCCTTAAGGAATTTTCAAGTTGTAAATGAAAAGCAAAATATACTTCAAGGGATGTGTTGTTTTCAATCTGTGAAAGAGTGAGCTGGCGCTGGCAGACTGGAAATATCACCAAAAGGTCTGACCAGCATCTGCAGCTGTTACACATTACTGAGGTCCAAAGGTCTAGCCTTTGAATGTCTTATTTTTCCGCCCCTCCTGATAGCCTTGCTTTAAAATTGAGAAGAAAAAAAAAAACCCTTAAAAACAGACTTGTTTACTTTATCCAAGATTAAAGAGCTTGAACCGACTTGGACAGTCTAAATGGATTTTTAAGTGCTTTATGGACAAGTATCCCTAATTGCTGAAATGCTAGGCTGGGCTTCCGTGATTCTGTGCAGTTCTTGTGTTGTCTGGGTTTGCCTACTTATTCTCCTTGTTAGAGGTCAAAAGCCAAGTCACAGATTAGAAGATTTTAATTTCTGAAGCTGTGGATGGAAACAAATTCTCTAGAGCCACGACACGCCATAAGCAGTGGCCTTAAACTTTCCCCTTGAGCAGGCTGGTCCAAGGTCAAACCACACCCCTAATCCAACATCCCACATAGGAGAATGTGGTGAAGAGGTGAAGCGCTTAAGAGGTGTATGGATCAGGATCTGTGTCTCTCTGAACACCAACAACCTCAGAGAAATTCAGGAAAGGGCAAAGTGCAGCCTCTGGACTCTCCTCAGTCTTCCTTTCGCCAGTCTTAGAAGAAGTCTGGGATGGTGGAAAGAGCCCATGCTCTGAGAGCCAAGCCTGTCACCGAGGGACAGTGTGACTGGGCAGGATGCTGTTCCTCTTTAAGTCTCCGTTAAAGAGCAGATAGTAACTCCTGCCTCTGTTGGTGGTTTGGGATCCAAATCATAAGGCTGAGAGTTCAGGCAATCCTAGAGTCATCAGACTCAACCGAATTCTTATGAAAAAGCACTTCCCAGAGAGAAGCAAGTCGTGAAAGTTTCGCTGGAACTGTCCTTTCAATGTCAATAGAAATTAGACTTTGGGAATTTTTCCAGGGACAGAGAAGTATTTCCTAAATATTTTGTTAAAAATTATTGCAATATGCTTGGCAAAGGCCAAGAGGTACAGCACAGTTGCCATTCCATCCATGTGTTCTCATGGCCTCTTGCAGGAGGGCAGGCAGAAACGAACTCTGCTCTGTGGGCCCACCAAACAGGAATAGGAGACCCAGTCAACCTGGCTTTTATAGACCCACGCGATGCAGCTGTGAGACACAAGACCACGCAAGGGCAGTGTCTCAGACTTGGCGACCCAGGTAGGTTTCTGGCCCTATGGGAGGTTGAAGCCATCTACCAGTTGGGGGAGCCTTTCCACAGGGGCTGTGGCTCCTCTCACAGACAGACAACCAAGTGTCCGTTATCCTCTGCAGAACAAGAGCAAGACCTATTCTAGAAGCCTGCTAGGAAAGTAAAAGAAGATAAAAGCCAAACTATCAAAGTGAGTGTTGTGTTCTCAGGCACCATGTTAGGTGGTATGTGTACTGAACAGGGCAGTGGTGATTGTTGCCCTCACAGAGTAGCAGAGTAGCTTTAATCACAAAGTGGCACAGCAAGGGGAAGAAGGCAAACAAGAGGCCCATTCCAAGAAAGGCAATGGTAAGGAGCTTATGCAGGACCCAGCCTGAACCTGGCCTTGAGGGTCTTGAGGGTGAGTGGCCTTTGAGAGGAAGGCTGGAAGAAGGGTAAGGTGCCTTAAGCTGAAAGAGCTGAGTTTTCAAATAGACAGACTGGCAACAAATTCTGTGTGAATGAGCTGGGCAACATAGGAGGCAAGACTTCTAATGAAGCGGGGCTGGAATGGCCTCTCCATTCTGCCTCTACTTCCTCAGGATAATTCAAGAGTGGGCAGGACACATACTGGTGTAAGTCTTCTTTCATGTTTTTGCCATCTGGTATGGTAAGCATTTTAGTCTCTGTACAGCACACAAAAAATCAGGGAAATGGTCTTTATGAGTTTAATTTCTGCCTCTGTTTTCTGCTCTACAGAAGTGATAATTCTTATATCTAAGTTCAGTGCTTTATCTTATATATCTGTTATCTTATCATTTTTAAGTCTGAGTTTGGAAAGCACTTCACAAACTTGTCTTCCATATCCTGGCTATGATTTTCTGCAGCATTGGTTCCTGGGACAGGGCTGCAATTGGGACTGGGAGAGAGGGTTGAGAGAGGAGAGGACTTGGGAAGAGACAGCATGGCCGAAACACCTGGAAATATTTTTTTGAAGGTAGGAATGCTTACTTTTTTTCTTTTTCTTTCTTTTCTAATAGGGATTGAACCGAGGGATGCTTAAACACTGAGCCACATTCCCAGTCCTTTCTGTATTTTCTTTTGAGACAGGTCAGTCTTGCTAAGGTGCTTAGGGCCTCACTAAGTTGATTAGGCTGGCTTTGAACTCATGACCCTCCTGTTTCAGCCTCCCGAGTCTCTGGAATTACAGGCCTGTACCACTGTGCCCAGACTGGGAATCCATATTTTTTTTTAAATAGGATTCACTCTGACCCCAACCCCAAAGAGCATGTCCAAACCTAAAGACTCTATTTCTCAAATTTGCCTTCCACATTACTGATCCCATATTCAATGGTATTTCATTTAGCTTTATGTACTCATTCTTCACCTGAGTGGTTACTTGAATCTTCCCAGACCTATAATCTAGCACTAGGTTAATAATGACAACTCACAAACCGATGGTTCTCTAGCTGTACTGCACATTCCATTTACCTAAGGAGATTAAAACGTTGATGAACAGTCTCTTGCCCAGACATTCTGGGGGTGGTCCTGGACCCTCACATATTTTCAGAGGTGACTAGCATGATGCCAGGACTAAGGAGATATAGTGCACATGGGATATGACAATTTCTTCTTGATCCAACCACCAGTCTTGTCTACAGAATCTCATGTGAGGACCACACGCCCAAGTTGTAGTAACATCAGTTATCCCCAGTTTCCTGCCCATCTGCTCTTGTGGAGCCTCTAACTCTCCGCGTAGAACATGAACAACTGGGGACAGCGGCCTGGCTTAGTAGCTGGATAGTACTGGGGCAACATCTTAGTTTCCTCAATACCATGTTTTCACATAATCCAAGAAATAGACTTTTATTTTTTTAATTTATTTAACATAGTCTAATATATTGTAGGGAATCGTTGTTACATATTTATGAATATATGGATATTGATGAAGTAAACTAAGGCTGATCCTAGTCCATGGTCATCCCCCTTGGATCACTCCCTGCTCCCATGTCTCTCCTACTTTACCCCATCTTAGTTGGGTTTCTCATGGGAGTCAGGGTTCCCAGCTTCATTGATACCCCTCTACTCCTTCCCTCTGGCTGCATTGATAACCTCCCAATCCCTCTCTCCCATTCCTGCCCCGCTCCCTTCTCCCTCTAGCTTCATAGTTATGGTTCCCCCTGCTTATGTAAAAATTCACCTATGTTGAGTTTATTATTGAGCTTAACTGACTTTCAATCTGTCTTAGATTTTACTCTAGCTTCCACATATGAGAGAAAATATTCAACCCTCAAGTGTCTGAGTTTGGGATATTTCACTCAGTACAATTTTTTCCATTTTCATCCATTTGACTGCAAATGCCATGATATCATTGTCTCTAATAGTGGAGTAGAATTCTATTGTATGTATGTACCACAGTTTTTGAATCCACTTGTCCAGTGAGGGGCATTTGAGTTGGTTCCTCAGTTTAGCTATAGTAAATTGAGCTTCTATAAATATTGATGTAACTGTGTCTCTGTAGAGTGCCAAATCTACTTCTTTTGGGAAAATACCCAGGAGTGGAATGACTGGGTTATAAGGTAGTTCCAACCCTGTTTTTTTGAGAAGTCTCCACTGCTTTTGAGAGTAGTTGTACCAGTTTGCCATCCCACCAGCAGTGTGTTAGTGTTCCTTTCTCCCTACAACCCCTCCAGCATCTGTTATTGTTCATATTCTTCATTTTTGCCACTCTGAAAGGAGTGAGGTGCAATCTCAGTGAAGTTCTGATTTGCATTTCTCTGATTGTTAGTAATGTAGAATGTTGTCTCATATATTGGGCTTCCTCTGTTGAGAAGTTTCTATTTAGTTCCCTAGCCCATTTATTGATTGGACTATTTGTGTTTTCAGTGTTCAGTTTTTCGAGATCTTGGTATATTCTGGATATTAGCCATTTGTCGGAAGTGTAGCAGGCAAAGATTTTCTCCCATTCTGTAGATTCTCTCTTGATACTCTTGACTAACTCTTGATACTCTTGACTAATTCTTTAGCTGTGCAGAAGATTTTCAGTTTAATGGCATCTCACTCATTTATTCTTGGCTTTAATTCTTGTGCTATGGGAATTTTATTAAAAGAGGCAGTGCTGACACTGATATCGTGGAGTGTTGATCCTATTTTTTCTTCTAGCAATTGTATAATTGCTGGTTTAATTTCTAATTCTTTAATCTTTTGATTTGATTCTTGTGCAGGGTGAGAGATAAGGATCTAATTTCAGCTGTCTGCATATGGCTATCCAGTTCATCAAGCATCATTTGTTGAACAACAGGCTGTCTTTCTTCCCCACTATGTTTTTTCCCCTTTGTCAAATATTGGATGGTTAAAGATTTGAGGATTTGTCTTGGTATCATCTAGTCTGTTCCATTGGTCTTCATATCTAGAAACAGACTTTTTATTGGCTGCATTTATCGGTGTCTCTTTATATAGCTCTCTGTATATGAGAATCTTTCTCATTTCTTGATGATGTAGGTGGTCATGCTTGAACATTTCTGTGTGTGTAAGACTTCAAGTCTATACCAATATCTAGAAGCAATTGGGAACAGCTTGCTGTATTTGTGTTCAGCATTAACCATTGCTCCTTACTGAGTGGTCCATGGAAGACAGGTTAGATAGATGATGATTTTACCAATAATGATTGCATCTGGGTTCAAGAAATCATTAGACTTAGCAAAATTTGACCTTGTGTACCCTCCTTACTTTTTATCTATAAGATATCATCTTATTTCTACTGTTTAATTCAAGCATTTCAGAAAATATTTACTGAGCATTAAGTCATGCAAAGAAACATGCAGGATGCCCACCAGTGTGAATAACAGCATCTGCTTTCAGAGATTTTATGATTAAATCATGTTAGAAGGATGGAACTTAAATCCAAGATGACTAGTGTCAGAAGGAGGAGGAGGAAGAGGAAGAAAAGGAGGAGGATACAACATCAAAGAGTTCTTTCTTTCTTTTCTTTCTTTATTTCCTTTCTTCTTTCTTTCTCCCCCCAACCCTACATGATGTGCATAGAGAAAAGGTCATTTGTGGACATGTCCAGGGCATCGTTTGGAGCTAGAACCATGGGACCAGCTAAAGATGTCTACACATAGCTCTACTCTCTTTCATCCCACAGGCCTGGGCAGATTGAATTGGAAAGACAGAATGCAGAGGATACCAGACACAGTAAAGGGTGGAGCAAAAGGACTCAGTTTAAGCTAGGGAAATTAAGTGAAAGCTTGTGTCCTGAACTGAG